>JAUEKU010000010.1:869901-884555 GCA_032274805.1 Gypsophila paniculata
CAAAATCCTGAAGTTGCTGTGGGCTGTTTGAAATTACCAAAATATGTTCGATTGAGGTATAAAGCGAGTGAGTCTAGAGTCTAGACGCATAGTCGAGAAGACGGTAAGCCACTAGCCTACTAGAGGGCGTGGAAGGAGGCTCGTGGTGTTGAACATTGCCGGGAGTGCCGGCTGCCCCTTCAAATGACCTCAGTATTGACTAGTGTGGACAAGTTTGTCTACGTTAATTGAAATTTTTTTGATTTTAATTAGAAGCTTAGAAAAAAAAAAAAAAAAAAAATACTCCGTTACCTTATTCCACCTAAAATACGCCTCCCGCCATTGATTATGAGAGATGAAAACCAACAACTAACACAACATACTCCTTGATTATTCGATTGAAATTGCAGAACTCGTACGATAACAACCCGAGTATCATATCGGCTTTTATGAAAGTACGTAAATCAAGCTTTATATAAGAAAAATTTAAATAAGAGAAGAGTGAACCGAATATCTAAAACTTGCCTATTAATATAAGGAGTACACATTTTCCCGTCGCTGGGGAAACTTAAATTTTTTTTTTTTTTATTATTTATACAACTTTGTTATATGCGTATACCAAAGGATTATGTGGCTTTGATTGTATTCATTCTAGTCTTTAACAAATAAAAAAACACTTGGGCATTGGGAGCTTTTTAAGAGTCTAGCATTGAATATGACTTTCTAAATTCTAACTCCTAGCCAACGCCAACGCCAACGTCAACACATAAAAATGACACATACAAAAAACAATAATAAGACTCAAATACTAATTCATTTCCAACACACTATTACAACCCTCAATTTCATACAGTGTTATTTTGTGTTAATTGTGTAACTAAATAATTTCGGTGTTACAAAAGAACTAAACTATTTAAAAAAGGGCAAGACAAATCTAAACTAACCCAATAGACTTTGGGGGATTAAACCCAAGACAACCCCAAAGATTCGGGTTGTTACAACTTGACTCGATAAGATTGACCCGAGATATGAAAAATGATAGTATGAAACAAGAATCAGAAAATGATCTGATATACGTGAAACGATTCGACCTAAATCTAACCCAATAGACTCAATATAATGTTTAAAATGACTGATTTGAGTCAGACCCAAAATAACCCTAAAGTCCTCAACCATCCAAAATTACCCAACCCAAAAATAACCCGATTACTTTTAACTCGAAATTAACCGTCCTAACTCAAACTCGACTCGAGTGAACTATAGGTCGAAATTGTATACAAATATATACCACCCACAGTCACATGCAAAACGTAAAACACAAATAATCATCTGAGACAGTCTCACGATAACATTATTGCGAGACCTCTCACATAATATAGGTAATTATTTTCTTATTTTTTTTCATTTGTTTTTGTGTATAAAAATAATTTGTATGAGACGATCTTACAGAAAACCAACTAAATGTAAAACACAAATATACTGCATATATGATTCATAACCTTAATATACCCGTCAAAAGCGAAACTTAAAATATAAGTAGGCCGTATAATTCATAACCCGTGGAACGCGAAACTTGGATTGCGCATCAAGAAAGAACCAAAAAAAAGAATGGGGTGGGTATGGAGAGACGACGAGGATGAGGAATCAAACAAATCAAGTGCAATAGACAGAAATCCCCAAATTGAAAACCCTAGAATCGGCGAACAATGTTCCACGAGGAAAATCGTTCAATCAAAGTGCAACACCGTCGAGGTTGAGCCTGGTAAATTCGTTCGCAAATGCGAGAAAACTGAGCAACTTCTCCGCGATTGTGTCGGCAAGTTCGTTCTTCTTCTCTTTCTTTTTTCGCCGTTGATTTCGCTTTTTTTGTAATTGTGTTGATTTATCGCTTTATTTTGTGCTTTTGTATTGTTTGATTGCTTGTTTGTTTGTGATGAGATGTATGTGCTTTTTGTGGAGTGATTAGTTGGCTTGAATTGGTAGCTGATTAGATGAAGGAAACGATTGCGGAATACAGGACCTGTTCTCTTCGTCTTAAGTTTTCTGAATTCTTACGTTTTTTGAAGTTTGATTAGTTTTTGAAAAATACTTCAAGTTTTCTGAAGTTTTCTGAAGCTCCGTGAAGTTTTGTTAAATAACGTTCAAAATATTTGAAGTTTTCTGAAGTTCTAAGTTTTAGGAGCTGTTTGATAAGTTAAGAAAAAATAAGACGAAGAGAACAGGTCCTTCTTGTCAAATAATTTACCTCGTCATAGTTTGAATTTGATTTTTCATATTTTTTGGAAATGTTTTGTTTGTGGTTGTGATCTTAGGAGGAAAGGTTTTACAGGTAGAATTGATAGTATATTTTACGTTTTTAGAAAAGAAAGTTTTGTCACTCGACATTGTTGTTGCTGAATTGCTGATATGTGGTTGGTAACAAGTGAAGTAGTGTAATGGATCGAACGCTTCTCGTGATGAAGGATTGGATTTGGGGAAGACGAGGTAGGTACGTTAGGGTTCAATTCTTGTTGGTGGAGTTGCTTCTAGAATTATACTGTCAAATAGGAAGTGTGAGATACGATATTGTTGTCTGAAATTGATATTGATACTATAGGAACGAAAGCGTTTGTTGCGATCATAAACATTATTATTTTCAAATCACGGTTTTAAAAAAAAAAAGGTGTTCTGTGCTATGAATTGTACAGACAGTCCGATGCAAATATAGCAGTAAGAGAAATACTTACTGACTGAAGTTTGAGATTAGGGCTTTAGCATGCAAAATCTAATTGCTGTTTCAAATGTGGTTCGTCTGCATTCTGCAATTAGATAACCATGGTATGATCAACGAGCCACCGCCACTAAGGGACCATATTGCTGAGCTAAATCCAGGGGAATATATTGCTAAGCTGATTTCATTACAAATATGCTTTGTACCTAGTTCGTGTAAATTTGAAAGATGAGGAAAACCAGAGCGTGTGACTCGAAACTGTGGAGCTTCAGGTTTATTGTCAACGAGGATGGAGAAAACATAACCAGATAATAATAGTTTTTGTAGATTACCTCCTGTGGTTTTAGGTTACCCTACATCTTTATATGTATTTACGAGTACTAAAGTTGTGCAGATCAGTTAATTATTGTGTTCTTTAGGAAAGGTCCTACCCGTCCTACTAATATGTAGAGTACTGGCCTAGGGCCCTTCACTATTATGTTCGACATTTTCTTTTTGGGTAACTTCACTAAAATGTTCCGCTTTCTTTTTTTGTCCATGATTTCTGGCCTCGCATCTGACTATGTTTCTTAGTTTTTGTCCAAACTGAAGCGGAACATCATAAAGGAGGAGTGCTATTAGCTGTAGCAATGCATTTACCTTTGCCTAGTACGTAGTATATGCGAGTGATTTTAGAGTTCTTATGTCTTTCAGAAGGTTATAGCACAACATTTCAGACTTATTAATTCCTCTTTCCAAAAGCTTTTTATGTGGGCGGTTTGATTTGCTGAGCATAGGAGCCTCTTGTGTTGTGTTGCTGCTGTATTTTAATCTGGCACATCACAGTTGCATCAAAACTGAAAGGGATACGCACAGTATTGGTGTGATATCTCACAGACGCACACAATCTGAGATTATACATTTAATGGTTTCTAGAACTTTAGTTGTGCATATTAATTTGATACTCGAAGCTTGATGTAATTTGGTTTTGTTATTATACAGACCTACTGAGATAGTGCAATCAAACAAAGAATACACCGAGGAGGATGTGACTAATGAGATGAAGAAAGGTTCATCGATCCTGGGCTCTTCAGATAACTCCCCCTTTGATTTACCTGGACTCCGAAACGACCTTGAAGCCATCGAGCGTAGCGTCTTTGGGGGATTAAACCGTTTCTTTGAAGCTGCTGATGAGATGAGCAATGGCTTTTTCCGCTTCTTGGATGACCCCTCCTTGTTTGGCGGGAACTCTTCATCATCATCATCATCATCAAGAAGGCAAGGAGTACCCATTGAAGGCTCGGTCCTGGAAAAGCCAAAAACAAACTCTGTCGATTCTGAATCCGGCAGTGTTGATCTTTCCGGACTCGCTAGGGATGTTTAATCTATTTTAACGTATTCTCTCTGTTCATTAGCTTTCTACATTAGACGTTTTGCAGTAAACCAATAAACTTATCTTACGTACATCAGAACGTGTACTGTTGGATATTTGGCTGATTGGATTCAGTTGTGTACAGTTTTGCAAAACCCTTCTAGTTCAATACTCCGAATGTGGTTTGGCTATAGTTTGTGCAACAGAAGTGGAGGTTCGGTTTTCTGCACGCATGTTGCTCATCTGAGGCTGTGGAGCAAGTGTCTTAATTATCGCAAATCATTTCCGTCATCATTCGCTAAATCTTCGATGAATACTTGCTTAATGTTTGCTTCAATTTCCTTGACAGACTCCTATCCTTAAGGATCTTCACTGAAATCCCCCATTAAGTCATCGATTCTGAAAATTCGTCACCACTTTCCTTCACTAACCATTTCCTCAACTAGTTCCGGAGTATTTTTTTTGGTTTGTAATCCCTTTATTTAATTTACTACTAAGTTTATATCTATAAGAATGCACAAATTTCTTAAACGAAACCATTGTACAGACTAAAATGTGACCACATGCCTATTATGATCATCATTGAATAAAATGCGGCAACTATTAGATGTTTAAAAATGGTCATAATAAGCATTTGCAGTCACATAGTCGTAAGTCGTAACTCGTACGTGTACCACGGTTTCATTGGAGAATTATGGCTACGAGATCATGTTCGTCCAAATTTACAATATGATCCTCCTAAAACAGAAATACCTGTCATTTGTTTGATTTTCTATCATATCTTTCTCTTTCCCCACAACTTTGGAAGATTTCAAAACCCTTTGTTATTTGTAACGTCCCCTTTTTTTGTTCTTTATTCCTCGTCACTTTTTATTTTTATATATTTTTCATGCATGAAACCTTAATTTCTTTTTTTTTTTTTTTTTTTTTGCCAATTAAAATTTTCATTTTCTTCCCTTCTCATGTTATATCAACAATTTGGTGAATTTTGAACGTGGGTTGTTGAAATTCATCTTCATTTTCGATATTTCCGGTACACTTTCGTGCTTTTGTCCCTATATTTTTTTGATCTGATTCTGTAATTCTTATACATATTGGGGATTGTAAATAATTTTCTGGGTTCTGTTGATATGTTAATGTTATATCGAGAGCTCCTCCTTGTGGGTGCGGCCCAGACCCGTTCCATGGTTTAACATGTTGTTTAGGGCAATGAAATACCCACATAAGCCTGCTATTGTGGGTGAGTATTGTTTTGTGTGCTTTGAGTTGTGTTCTATTCGATATAGATTGCGGTCGCATTAGTACGTATGATATTGATTTGGCTTGGAAATGTCCCAACCCCTGCATTTATTCGAGGGAATCATAAGACGAATGGGTGTGAAATTGTATAGACGGTGTTAGACATTGGGTGGTTTAGTATGAGATGGGAAATACTTGCTTGGCACGACTTGCAAAGGGCGTATTTTGGTGTAAGCCCCCGACAAAGATGATTGCTGATAGTACAAAAGGTGAAGTCAAGGATAGATCGTTAGACGTTCAGGTTAAGCCTCCGGAGATTGTGAAGATTGGGAGCAAGTTAGGCAGGCAAGAGAGCCGATTAGGGAGGCAGGAAAGCAGATTAGGCAGGCAAGAGAGTCGGTTGGTGAGACAAGAGAGTAGGGTTGTTGGCAGACAAGAGAGTCGATTAACTAGGCAGGAGAGTCGGGCCTTGCATCCTAATGTGGGGGATCAGGAAACGACCAAGACGAAACCTACTCATGTGAAAGGAAAATCTAGTCTAGGGCTGCAATTAGAGTCGGTGTTAAGAAGAAAGACCGCGAATATAAAGGATTTTTATACTTTAGGGAAGAAACTTGGGCATGGGCAGTTTGGGACTACATACCTGTGTGTGGAAAAAGCGACTGGAATGGTGTTCGCTTGCAAATCAATCGCAAAAAGGAAGTTGGTCAACCAGGAAGATGTGGATGATGTGAGGAGGGAAATCGAGATAATGCATCACTTGAAAGGGCATCCTAATGTAATCACCATTAAAGACGCGTATGAGGATGCTGTGGCTGTTCACGTTGTCATGGAGTTGTGTGCTGGAGGTGAACTTTTCGATAGGATCGTCAGGAGAGGGCATTACACAGAGAGGAAAGCAGCTGATCTTGCCAGGACCATCGTTAGTGTTGTGGAAGCATGTCACTCTTTAGGAGTCATGCATCGGGATCTTAAGCCTGAGAATTTCCTTTTCGTGAATGAGCAGGAGGATTCACCCCTCAAGACCATAGACTTTGGCCTCTCCACATTCTTCAAGCCAGGTAAACTACCAAATTCTCTGAACTAATGCATATTATTGATCGCGGTTTTACACCTGTGGCATGTGGGCTTTGGGATTTTGTTTTGCTTCGTTTGGTACTTCAAATTCATCATAAGCAACACTAACATACAGCTTCGAATCTTATGACTTTTCGTAATATTTGTCTACTAAAGGCGCTATACCAGCACTCTTCGTGTTCAGCTATATATTACACAAGTTTAATTGGGCATCGTGATGAAAATGGACTTGCTCATTGAAAGCTTAAAAACCTTTGCTAGAAATATTTAAGTAATATATGGATTGTTGCATTACATTTGTAAAAAAATTATTTCATGAGAGTGATGTTCTTTTTTGTCAAAATTCTAATCATGTTTTGGTTCATCAGTGCCTTTAATTAGATTACTCCGTATTAGTTTCCTTTTGTGTAAATCTCATAGACATAGTAATGATCCTTGTTTATCATGTCCTTGTCAAGCGTTTATGAAAAAATTGAAGCAAAATTGTATTGAATTCCGATAAAGTATATTTGCGGTAGGGAAACTTCCAACAAAAAAACCCGGTTTGTTGCCATGTTTTAGCCTGCAACAAATGTTATACAAAACCAATGCTTGAATACAGGTGATATTTTTTATGATGTGGTTGGAAGCCCATACTATGTAGCGCCTGAGGTACTAAGCAAACGATATGGACGTGAGGCTGATGTTTGGAGTGCTGGAGTGATCATTTACATTCTTTTAAGCGGGGTGCCTCCATTTTGGGCAGGTAAACGCTAAAAACAACACAGATGCCTTCAGAAACTATGTCTCATTTCTTGACATGCTCCTGAATTGTCTCTTTATTGCTGTAGAAACCGAGGAAGAAATATTTGAAGAAGTCCTTCATGGCGAGCTTGACTTCTCGTCTGATCCATGGCCTAAAATATCTGAAGGTGCAAAAGACTTGGTCAGCAGAATGCTCACAAGAGACCCTGCTAAACGACTGACTGCACATGAAGTTCTATGTAAGTGCGACATATGACTCCAGCTTTTCTGCCTCCTATATACTCCTGCATTAAGAATTTAAAGCATTCTCACCAATACATATGTGTGTTTGGTTGTCTTGAATCATTATTTGGAACGTTGTTGGTGGACCTCATTTTGTTCCTCGTCTTTCGGTCATGTTGTTTCTGAATGTCAAAGATGTTCACTTGTAATTGTCGCTTGTATTAATTAGCTGTATTAGCTGGAGATGTAATTGTACAGAGTATATTCAGAAGGAACTGTTCTTAATATTCTTAAGTTGTAGGCAGTGGTAGCTACCAACCAAGAGTAGCGATATGTTTGGCGCCTTGTGGTGCTTCCGGCAATGTTCTTTTTTACTCGTATATCTTGCTTACTCGTATATCTTTCTATTTGTTGCTCTCACCGGCAACATATGCAGATATGTTCTACTTCTTCATTCGTGTTGGTTCACTATATGTCAACATTTGCCAAAAGTGTGTGAGAAGAATTTCAAGCAATTTGCACCGAACCACTAATCTATTTGTATATATATTCATAATACTGAATTCTTTTGATGCGTAACGTTACCTCTACTCTTCTATCAGGCCACCCCTGGATTATGACTAATGGCGTAGCTCCTGACAAGCCTCTTGACCATTCAGTTATAACTCGCTTGCAGCAATTCAGTGCCATGAACAAACTTAAGAAAATGGCTCTTAGAGTAAGTACTTTTCACGCCTTGCATAAATGTGAACCTGGTGGAAACATGATACCTGGAAATAAACTGGCTTGAATTCTATGACATTTTTCACCGAAATGTAGGTTATTGCTGAGAGACTATCAGAAGAAGAAATTGCAGGATTGAAAGAAATGTTTAAGATGATAGACACAGATAGCAGCGGACAGATTACATTTGAAGAGCTCAGGGACGGGCTTAAAAAGTTTGGTGCTAACCTTCAAGAATCTGAAATTCATCATCTAATGAAATCAGTGAGTGTTCTTTCTTAGTCTGCTATATAAATAGCATACTTAAAGGAAGTATCAACACTGAATACCTTGTCAAATTTACGTGACAAATCTTTATGCTTAGATTAGGAATCACTAAACAACTAAATTCAAATGTCATGTATTTGGGTTTTAGTATGAGGTTATGTAACAGTACGTATGACTGGCCTAATGGTGTCAATCTCGGAACTGCAGGCGGATGTTGATAATAGTGGAACCATAGATTATGGTGAATTTATCGCGGCTATGCTGCATCTCCACAGATTAGACAAGGAAGATCATCTATATGCAGCTTTCTCTTATTTTGACAAAGATGGAAGTGGCTACATTACAAGAGATGAACTTCAACAAGCTTGTCAAGAGTTTGGTGTTCCTGAAATTCATTTGGAGGACATTATTAACGACGTAGACCAGGACAAGGTAAGTTGCCTCATCGGTTTTTAATTTGTTGCATCTAGGATTGCTCACATGATGTTTCTGAATAGCATACATATTTGTGAACATAACTAAAAATAATGACACTTTCATTAAGCATACACCACAAATGGACCATGTTAATGAAATCGTCTTTTTGTGGAACGATCTCCATTGCCAAATCAGAAAAAGTAACAATAACATGGTTTGTACTTGGTGTTACGGTGATACGGTCTCACTTGAGACCTACTCTTAAGTTACACATGCTTTTTTCTTTGTTGTGTTCAGTAATCTTAAGTTTGCTTGCTCTGATTGCTCATATTCAAACTTCCAGGACGGCCGCATAGATTATAATGAGTTTGTTGCAATGATGCAAAGAGGAAATGTTGACTTGGGTAAAAGACAGAAACCTTTGAGTGTTGGATGAAGGAAGCACATCAGGTTCACTGCTAATGCTTTATTGCTCCTTTCCATTGTTAAAATTAAGTTCACTGTGCTTTTTAGCCGATGCAAGTAGTTCAGGTTGTGCAAATAATAGATATGCATGTCCTTAGTTTGGAGCTTTCAGATATCATTTTGGTATGCTTCAAAGTTTTCTTCTGTCGATCCATTTGCAAATTTGTTATGCATAATATGATATCGTATGCTTTGAAATCCGGCCATTTCTTTGTGATGAGAGAGTATCAGACATTCAGACCTGTGGTGATCATGTTACAATGCTTGTTTCATGTCTGGCCGTAGAAATCTAGTTGTCTGTTATGCAAATCATGTTGCATTTATGCAAGGTGTTTACCCAGGTACATGAAAGCAAAGTACTTACACGACAACATATTACCTCTGTTCATTAAAGGATTCTGCCTACTGCGAGATGACCCCCGTGGCCCCGTCCCTCAAAGGATTCTGTCTGAAGCGGGATGGGTTGGGATTTAGAGTACACAACCTTACCCGTGTCTATACGACCACTGATGAAAATTAAGCTGACTTTTATTGAACGATTGGTCTATAACAGTATAAGAAGCGGCATTTTAGTGAGGCATCTGACTTAATTCCACCTTTTTCTAATGCCTAAAAGTTGTGAGTCATTGGCTCCATTGAAAATTGAAACTGAAAGCTAAATACTTGTAAAAAGTATAACTTCACTGACCTTTCCCAACCATAACTTTCTGACGAGGAAAACTACGCAGTCTAATTATTTTGACCGGGGAGTTGAGACTTACATGAGACATTTTCTTTTCACAGTGATGATACAGGTGGTGGCGGATGATATAATCAATAGTCATGTTTAAATGACTCGGTGAGGACTGTGGAAGCAATTCTCAAGAGCATTTTCACGAGGGGTACAATATCGGCTTTGATGAGCAATCCTCCTTTAGGTAAAATGGCCTTCACCTGGTTGATGAGCAACCAGTTTTTCAGTCGGAGATGTACTTGTTAGCCAGAAGTTACTGATTTGCCAAAATCAGAAGTATGTGCTGCAAGGAAGGGTAGATGCATCGGCGTAAATCTATATGGATCATGTTTACCATTAACGCGGTTACTTGAAGACTCACAAAATCATTCAGAGAACGTAGCACGTCAGAAGTACGTGCAGTCACGGTTCGTCCACTAGGGTAACTCACTTTGAGCATTGGCAGATCTACACCATGGAAACTTAAGCAGGGCATGCTTCTGTATAAATGTGAAAGGTCACTATAAACACGAAATTTTCATAGAATAGTCGGTCTGACAGTCGTCTTAACAAGCACTTGAATTCCACAATCGCATCTGAGTATGAGTCGCAGGGCGTTTTGAAACCTCAATTCCCATCGACAATGACGAGATGTTTGTGGTGCGATCCCATGTGGTATATAGTCCAATGTTTAAGTGGTTCCTACGGAGCCTAATCCGAAATTGCAGATGCATTTAACCGTTGGAGGAGAAAAGCAAGGACTGGAGTACTGGACATTCACTGTATGTTCTAGGATTCATTGTGTTCCTGTATAGAATTTCCGAGTTTAATTTTAAATGTAAGAGTTAATTATCATGAAAAGTCTATGTTCTTTAGACGGAAATTATTTGAATCGAATCAAATAAACTAAATTTAAATAAAGGGAAAAACAAATTAAATTGAAAGGGCAAAACTATATTGTAAAGAAAACTGAAGTAAATTGACTCTATTGAATTGAAATTAAGTCGAATACAATACGTTATTTTACTACATCGCTTTACAAGTAACTATAACTATTTATTTTTCATTTTAAAATCGTTCCAGTAACCTCTATAATAGTCTAATTTAAACATTAGTATTATTATATTATGCAAAGTTTAATGGGACGTGTCCAGTCCCTCCAGTCTGATCTTTAAGTGGGCTTCACAAGTGAGGGGAGTGTTGGATTATAGTCCACTTGTGAAGGTTAGTCCTACATTGATAAAGGAGAGGAGAATTGACTATGTTATAAGGTTAAGGGGTTACTCCCTCTATTGCCAATTGGTTTTAGAGTGGATCCTTCTTGGGCTTGTACCGTGGTCTCTTTCTTCTCCATATGGGCGTGGCCTAGGCCCGAGTATGAAATTTAATAGCTATCCATTGAAGATACTCTTACTACTAGTCTACACCTATTTGCTTTTACGATTCTGTTAAAAATGTGGCTATTTAATATGATCACAGTCTCGTTGTTCAGCCAAATGTCAATAGTATCTACGCTGGATCTAGGCTACGAGAAAAATTTGATGTCCCAGAAGGATCGGCACATGTCGCTAATCTATGATTTTCCGTTAGACCAAAGATCGTATTCCCTTGAGGATACAAGTAGTGCTGATAACTCACATAATGAGACTGAAACATCATTAATTCATTACAACATACAATCGATGCTGCAAAGGAAAATAAAATCGTCTCGTTGTGGGTGTGAAGCATACTTGAGAATAAGAAAGATAACAGAATCAGGTCTCTTTGACTGGCTTGTTACTGGTTTTGTTAATCACTACAACCATGAGCTGTTGGAACAGAACCATGGTCATATTCTTTGATTGAAAATTGTTATATTTTTTAGAAATTGTGCTAATTTAAAATTGTCACAAAATAGATTCAATGAATGAAATCACGTAACTAAAACATGAGTTTGAGGTATGGGCATGGGTATGGGTATGAAACTTAATTTTTTGCCAACCAAACATCAAAATGAGTTTGGAATCCTCCAAACTCATACCTCATTCCTAATACCTATGAACCAAACACCCCCTAAGAGTACTCGTAACAGGCTCGCTCTATAATGTAGTACGATGGTACATGTAAGAGTTGTTATCTATGAACTACACTATTCCGTAGATTAAATGAATGAAATCACGCAACTAAAGCAAAAAAATGAAATAACATTGAATGTTTCGTACTTCCGTGTTGTAAATTTCATTCAACATGTAAGAAATGTTATCAACGGACTATAATAATATTCCATCGATTAAATGAATGACATCACGTAAATAAAGCAAAAAAAAATGAAATAACATTGAATGTTTCGCGTTGTAAATTTCACTCAACAACTTAAAATATTGCTCCATATAATTATTTTTGTTATTATTATAAATATTAAAGTAGCATGCATTTTCAATACAAGGTAAGTAATTCATTTTTTATTACATTTGCATGACTAAAACATAGTATAATGATCACCAATGTCGAATTTAATATGAGATGGATGGTAGCTCTTTAGCATATATCGCACTGTCCATTTATACAATTAATTTGAATTCTTGGTAAATGAACACAGTATTTCACGCAATCACTTGCAGTTTTGCATGGATGAATGGCATCAACTTCTCGAACTGTCAAACCTGAAATGATAAACAATTGTATTTGAAAATCTTACACTAAATAGTATGTCAAATACTCCCTCCGTCCTAGTTAATTGTTAACGTTTGATATTTGAGGGTTTATACATTATACAATTAACCCTTATATTTTTGTGGATTATACAAATTTCATATAATGTACATGTAAATGAGCATGTTATAATGACTTCAGTGTATTAAGTTACTTTATATTTGTTTTTATACACCTTAATTTCTTGCATTTGTTTTTGTATCAAAACTAAAATGCTAACAATTGACTGAGACAGAGGGAGTATATTATTCGTGACCCTTTATGTGATAAAGACACATATTATTAAATAAACTCACACTAATTTATTTTAATTTGAGGTCATCCTACCTGATACTTAATTTAAAAATATAAGTCGTACATGAATTGACTCATTATAGTTCATAAAGTGACGCTTTTTTTCTATCTTTTTAGAATGATTTATAACATAAATGACAAAAAAAATCTATTAGAAAAAAAGTAGCCATGACACAAACAAAAACTTTGTAAAAAAATCAAATACATAGAAAATATAAACAGGAAAATTAAAAGGACAGCGCCACATGAATGCTTAAAGTAAAAAATGATGATAATGTTACATAGGTTTAATTTGCTAAAATCAATGATGATCGGTTTAAAAAATTTATAAACAACATCAAATCATAAATAAATGTACTATTTTCGACCACGACGGAAATTTTCTCGTAAGGAGATTCGTAATGTACATGGATTAGAATTTTAGACTTACATGATGCAACCACAAAGATGAAGAGAATTATAAAAGCAAATTTGATTGAGGCGCCCTTCATTTTCTTTTAGTGGATGATTAATAACAATTTAAAATTTTTGAATGAAGTAGAGTGTGATATATCCTTTCAGACTATTATGTACGAGTATTTATACTAGTAAATTTAGTTCATTGCATTACACTAGTATATATAATTTAGGTATTACTTCATTTTATTCGATTTAGATTTCAAAGTTATATTTGTTTCCTACTTGCTTTTGATTATATAAAATTTGATATTAAACCTTATTTAACCACCAAAACAAAGATTTTTATTAACACCAAAAAATTTGTCTCCATATCGAACATAACTCTTGAATATTTTCAATATCTCAGTCATATGTTTACTTTTTAACATTCGGTGGTGATGTAAATCATCGGTTCTCTTTGTATAAAAATATAATATTTGATCCATTAAACTCGATGAGTGAGAAATAGGTTAATTTTATCTATTGATTTTGGGAGGTCAATTGATAATATTATACAGAGTATGCGTTTTTAGAAAAAACATTCATTTTACGCATATCTATCTATTAATAATGATAAAAAGGGGTCTTGAGTGACATGTGACATTAAATCTCTTTCTTACGATGCCACGTGGCAAAATTAAACAAATTCTTATTGGACTTCTATAGTTGTATCATTTATTTTCATTGAATTTTTATCATTCTCAATTTATTATTTTGAAGAGTATTTAGGTTTATGGTACTTTTGTTTATATAAAAAAACACGGTTAAGTTTTACTTCTATTCATTTAAGCTATTTAACTATTAAGTTGACGTCTTAGGAGTTAATGATAAATATATAATGACTGAAACTTAGATAATTTAGATCTATTGTCTTCGTCTTCAATTGATTCTTTTTACTCCCAATTACTCTTTTGGTTATTTATACACGAAGACAAAAAAATAGCCGTTTTTAAAGTCACTTCATTTGATAGTTAAATACTTTAAAATTTTTAGCTTCTTATAAAATTTCACAAATATCCGAGATTCTAATTTTTGTAATAACTAATTATTTCTATATATTTGTACATAATATTAAAAGGTAAGTTGAGTATTTATTGCCAAAATTATAAACCGAAAGTGCATTATAATGAAGGAAGAATGTAAATTTTTTGATATGCTCATATGCATAGTACTCATTGGTTAATATTTACATTTTTTATTTATTATGTATATAATTTGACCTCTCTCTATAGTATATATTATTATTACTATTATTATTATTATTATTATTGTTATTATTATTATTATTATTATTATTATTATTATTATTATTATTATTATTATTA
>JAUEKU010000010.1:907689-931261 GCA_032274805.1 Gypsophila paniculata
GAAACCTGATCTACACCTAACCCAAACTTAGCTGAATACGATATTGACCTGACCTGACATGATTCGACCTTGAATTGTCCCACGCCCAACATGACCCAATATAAATGATCTCATAAAATCTCAAAAGGACCTGACCAACCTAGCCATAATTTTAAGAACGAACCCGAATGAACCCGCACCAAACTGGTTCATATCCGACTCAAATGTCCCGTTTGCCAGCTCTACCAATAACCACTCATTACAATATTGTGAGTTCCACAACAATCTTCTCTCACATTCTTTAGTCAACAGAGCCATAATACAGCAACTTCTGCAGGTTATTTCATTAACTTTACTCTTCTCTGCAATACTTTATATTCCTTCCTCATTGTTATTCTGTAGTCATTATAGTTTTATACTCCCTCTGTCTCCGTCATTTTTTTACCTTTCTATTTTGGAACTGAGCACAAATTGACGTTTATCTTTATATAATGGAATGATTTGATCCAAAATAATCATTGATTTTGACGGAAGTCGGCATTGCCTAAAATGATTTTGGACGATAATTGGCCTAGATTTTAGTTTTGTACTCCGTATATAGAAAACGATGCAGTTCCGCTCCATTCCAAAATAAAAAAGGTAAATAAATGAGTGAAACAGAAGGAGTACGACTTTAATTTAATTTCCCTTTTTTGTTGGTTGGGTTGTTTGTTTCTCTTGTTTTGATAGTAAGTTGGGTTGGAAGGAAATCGAGGATTCGAGGGGGCGGTTGGGAAACCGCCGTTACTCCATTCTTCCTTTCAGCATAGGAAAGATTTGGAAAGAAACCGCCATTATTCCGTTTACCCCAATACAATGAGTCATTTTTTGATATGTTCATATTTGGGTTAAATCGGGCTGGTTAGGGTACGTTTTAATTGTGTTTTGCACAAATTATTAGAACTAGAGTCAATTAGATGCCAACTATAGATGGGTCAAATTGGTCGGATTAGTTGTGCCTGGTCTAGATACAAATGCGAGGTAATATTGGAGGTGGTTATATGTTCGTTTCTTACACACCGCATTGTAAGACACGAGTATAATACTGCATACATCTGATCCCCTCTAGACCAACCATAGGCCGAAGCTCTTGAAGCATTGTCTATTGGTGAATTAGACATGGGCTAAGTGTTGAATAGAAAATTCGGGTCGTTTTAGCTTCAACATGATGTTATTCCATTTGTTCAATCCGTTCCACCAAATGATCAAGATCTCTCACATATCTCGAGCTAGACATGTAGTGAAATGGGCTAAACGTAGGAAGTATTTGTCTAGTTTAATTTGTTCTTGCACTTCTTTTCTTTTGCCGCATGACGCCTCTGGCCGAATTGTGGTCCATAGAAGAAAAAGAAGCTGGCTTTTCGGTTCGGAGAATCGGGGAAAAACATGTAGGACTTTGAACATCACCAGTTAGCTGGATTTTGAAACTGTGGACAGATGAATGCTAATCTAACTTTTTACTCGTACTTAGCTGGCGGCATGGCGCACTAGTATCTTGCAGATCCTAGGAGTCATCTGCAGTGACCGAGCGGGGATGACTTTTTAGTTAAATTTTTTGAGTGTATATATTTCGAGGTTGCTCTATTTCATTGCTTTGTCGTCCATGTTTATCCTCTTGACTTTTGATCTTAGTTCCGTCACCTCTCACATGCATAATATTAACCCGTTTGTTTACTCCAATCAAAGTAGTTATCATGTTCTGAACGGTTTGCTACCTACATTGAGATCTAGTTTAAGCCACATATTTTTAGCAAAGTCGATTATTTGGTGAATGTAGAGGACCGGAAATTAGCTGCACTCCTGCAGTAAAATAATTTAGCTCACTTGAATCTTTTTTTTTTTTTTTTTTTCCTTTCTCTTTCCTGTAATAATAGACACTTGTGGGAAATCTTGAAATGCAACTTGACATCATCGTCTATGTTTCATCCATGTGCGATGACTGCCTGCTTTGTGCAGCTTACGGCTCATGTCAAATCCTTATCTGTCGCGATATTTAAACATCGTCTAACTATTGGTGCCCTTGGCATAACTGTTTTCTTACGCTATTTACACTGTCACCCGGTAACTAGTCTGATTATTGACTATTTTTGCAGCTTTGTAATAATGGTGAAATCAAAGCAGAAGCCTATAGCAGCATTACTTTCAAAAAGCAATGAGAACAAAAATTCTTTCAACAACTTTTCAAATGTTGCAGGTGATTCAGATCTGTCTGGAGACGATAGTTGGGTAGTTGTTAAGAAACAGAAAGTAACTATTCTTATTCCTCAACTTCCGTCCTCTGAGCAATGTACATTGCCTGATCTCGATCTTTCACGAGAACAGCCTTCTGTAAATCTACCTAGAATTACGAATGCTCCAGTTAAGCCTCCACATCAACAGCCTCATGACAGATGTTGTGCTGAGAGAAACGATTGTGCCATGCCGCTTTTGCCAGAATCAGATAGTCAGTCATGTGAAAATGTTCATACTTCACCGGATAAGGCAGCATCAAATCCTGAGTCAGGGAAGATGGATTCAATGGCGCATAATATTGAAGAGGAAGATGGTTGTTTGAGACCACTATGCCAAAAGGAAAGTATTCCGAATATCAACAAAATTGCTCACCTGTCGTCTAGATCTTTCCAACGAGAGCAATCAAGAGCTAACTTACCTTGTTACACGACAATTTTGAACAAAACAATGAGGGCATCAAATGTTAGAATGAAGATCACAAGAGCTGGCGGACTTCACAAATGGCTTTCTTCTCTAGGATTAGAGCGATTTGAGAGAATTTTTGGCGGAAAAAACCTGAACAATTTTCAGGCAGCGAACTTGTCTATGAGTAAACTCAAGGATATGGGATATCTTGCTGTTGGGCCTAGAAGAAAGTTGATTCACGCTATCGAATGTCTTTGTCAGTAGCACAGTTTTCAGGTTTCATAACGTTTTCCTGAATCGTCGAAACAAACTGTATAAGCTAGGGCCCCTCTTGATGTACATGTATATGTTCTTGGTTGGAGGAGCCATTGTGTACAGTGTGTTTAAGGAAGTTTATCGAAGCTGTATTTTAGGTTTATAGTTTGTGAAATGACTGGGTACAACTGTACAAGTTAGGGATTTTCATGAACTATCATGGAATAAAAACATAAACACCATTTTTGGTGTTGCGGCAAATTCTCAGCTAATGAGAATGTTATCGTAAGATCTCTCATATAATTCATAGTTATTTTATAATTTACATTCTTTTCCTTATGGTTTGTGCTTAAAAAATAAACTAATTCTACTTCATTTTCTTCGAATGAAAAAGTTTTTCTCAAACTAAAATACAATCCGACATTCTTACAAGAGAGATCTTGATACCTCCAATACCAATCACTCACACCTCAAATGGTTGCTAACAAAATTTATAGACGTTATTTTGGATTTTCTAATACTTTTGAAAGAAATAAATCTCCTAAATCACTCTACAATTTCACACAAGAGAATCTTTCAAAAGACGGTCTTACAAAGACACAAGATGACAAGAACATTATCAAAAGCAAAACGAAAAAAAAAAAACCATTAAACGCGCCAGGTAGGGGTCGAACCTACGACTTTCTGCTTAAGATCTCCCGCTCATTTTGCTTTCAAATAAATCCCTAAATTTCATTGCAAAAAAAAGACAAAAAAAAAATGGAGGAAAATATCAAAAAAATGGGCAAAAATTTGGCGAATTTCTGCAACAATCTACAATCAACTTGTCAAGCATTCAAACAATCCCTCGACCGCCGCCCGATCCCCTTAGGTTTCCCCCCGAATTCTCAATCTTTTTCATTCATATGAAACTGTTGTACTCGTACGACGGTCCTCTTGCGACTAAAAGTTGACCGGTCTAATGTTTATTGTGACTCATTATTAAATAAAGCAGGTTTAAAAATGATCACAATAAGCAGTAAAGCGGTCACTTTTAGTCACAAGGTGTATGCCGTACGTGAGAATTGCTCCTTTTTTTAGACCCATGATGATGTAATGTATGTAAATGAAATAAAGTTATCGACTTTCGGTCATAATTCCGTGTTTTATGATGTGGGTTTTGGTGGGTTTTTGGTTTTAGATTCGGCCTCGACGACTTTCATGCGGTCCTTGAATGGAAGAGTGTCTACATTGTCAGCTGATCTTAATTTGATGGAGTCGATGTCGTTTGCGACCGTCTCGTTTGAGGAGCTCTTGGGTCATTGTGATCAGCTTTATCAGCAGAATCATTCTCAGCTTGTTCATCTTCATGATCATCTTCGGTCTTTGGGTTATATTTCTTCAAGTAATTTGATTCTTTAATTTTGTTGACTAAACCCTAATTATTGTATTTATGTGTTGTGTTGTTTGTTGCTTGCTCTTTGTTCATGTGAGAATGATTTGATTGATTGTGAATGCATAGGTTAGACCGAGAAAACGGATAATTTGGGTTGGGTGACTTGGGTCTGGGTTGGGTTGGTTTAAGTAGGGTTACTTCAGGTCAAAAGTTATTGAGTCATTTTTGAGTTGGGTCACTGTGCGTGGTTGTCAGTCATTTTGGTCAAGAGTTGTCCGAAATTAGTCATTTTGAGTATCTGATTGAATCTATTTGGTTAATATTGGGTTGGATCATTTTTAGGTCGGGTTGTGTTGGGTTTATTAGGTCATTTTTGGGTTTATGTTTTGGGTAATTTCTCGGGTTACTCTTTTTGGGTCGAGTCATTTTTGTCAGGTTTAGCCTAGGTCATGTTGAGAAGAAAGAATGGGGTTAAAGATGGGGTTGGAAATGAGTTTGAGAGAGGAGTTTATTATGTGAAGTTAAGAATATGTTCCCAAGTTATGTGACAATCATACACGACGATAATAGATATGGAGTAATATAGTTGTAGTACATTTTTTGATTAATTGATATGGTCTCTATTATGGAGTATAATCTTTGATTGGACCTTTATCACGGACTTATGTTTATCGATTGAGATGGTTCTTTCATACTCACGTTACAGATTCGCACAACATCATCATGTACTTTTGCACTAAATAGGTTGTGTTGGGTTGATTAGATTGTGTAATGACGAAAAATTGAATAGCCCTTTGATATAAAGGGAGTGATTAACTTTGGTTTTTGATAAAATTGGGTATATCGATTGTTAGATCTGTGTAGCAAACTGAAAAACTTGATTGGTACATTAACATTTGCACGCGATGTTGAATAGGACTTCTATTGATTATTCAGGTGATGCTACCGATGATTTAGAAGAGGATTTTATGGCTGAAAGCAATTACTCTCCTGAGTTAGATGCCAAGTTCCTGTCGTCATATCATGGGACTGCGTCACACAGGCTGGAGGATGACCCTCTGTATCCTTTGTTTTTGTTTTAATGCCCTGGTTGAATCGTGCACATGTAGTTTTCATGATTCCAAGCCTTTGTTCTGCATATCTGCCACAATGATCTATTCTATTGCTGGAAACAATTGTTATGCTTTGACGATCTGACTAGATTTGATGATCCACCAAGCTTGCAAAACCTTGGACTGTCAGAAAGTTGTCTGGCAGCACTTGCGTCTGAAGGTTAGTGGTCTGAACTCTAAACTTCGATACAATAATCATGTAAATGTAATTTAATCTGTGTTTTGAGCTCGTAATGGTTGGTTATTGTCATAGACGTCTATTATGTTCGGACATCACTATAAAACAGTCTCTTATCCATATTGTAGCAATGATCTGTGTGGTTTGCTCCATTTTTCTACAGGTGATGTTAAAAAAGATGTACTGGATACTCCGCCAAAGTAAGACTGCTGTTTCTTCTTTGGTCATAATTTTATTTTGTGATTATTTGTCAATTTAAACATTTCTCGATTTTCACATGCTGCAACTTGCATCTTGAATCCAACTAACAGATTACGCTCTTCAGAAGTTCAACCCAAAGACCCCCCACGCACTGTCGACACAGCTGGTAGTAGTGTTTTAACAATATTATTGTGCTACTTTAAATACCACAATTCATGGTTAATATCGATTTTTGTTTGATCTCTTATGAGTTCCATATTCACATGTATGTAGACGTCACTGATGAAAGCAGTACATGTGGCGAGGCTCCAAAGAAGATAGTTGTTTCAGATGATGACTACGAAAGTCTGCCATCCTATATGAAAAGTTTAGCTCCATGGAAGGTATGAATTTACTTTTAAGTAATTGTGGGATCTTCAAAGTTGTGTGATGCTGTTCTTTCAGCCTACTCTCTATGATATCAATGAGTTGATGCTTGTCCCCCCTCGACTAAGCTAAATTAAAAATTCGAGTCTTAGGAACAAACTTTATTCATAGGTCACTTGGCTACTTTAGGACAGTTGTTTATCCCGCTTCCACAGCAATAAGTTTTATAATTATGTAGCTTTAGATTTCTTTGATGACGAGCGCCAGGAGCAGCAGGCAAATGCGATACTTTCCACGCCCTACGAATTAATTTTCTTTGGCTTTATCCATGCAGGACCTACAATCTGCAGTTGAAAAGATGAACTCATACCTATTAAAGAAAGGAAATTCACTGCAGAGCAACTTCTTTCATCCTGAAGAACTTGAGTCGATGGGATTAGGTATGTATTAAATTCCCCTCCGTTCTGCATGGTTGGTCCTGCATGGAGAGCTATACTCTAAAACTTTTGTAGTTCCTAAACCAATTTAGTCTCCGAAAACGGCGAAAAGTGATGCTCGACTCCATGGACTATACTTTTCATTGGATTTTATTTGGGAATCGGTTTTGGAAACGTGGAGCAAGCTTTCTGTTAGCCTTCATCTCTTTGTGCTGCTTATTTCCTACATTTGGAAACTTAGGATCCTACAAAGTCCAAACTTATCAAGTCGGGTAGCATCTGAGCTTGATTTCTTGGATAAAAGTATCGTCTCTGGCATGATGGTTACGTCTAGTAACCCGAAACAGACGATTGCTCATTGCTCATGCTCTTTGTCAACACTTAAATTGGATTGAGAGATTTATGGGTTCATGGTGTTTTAACATGACAGGATCAAAAGGAAGATCGTACCTATTATTACTCGTGCGCATGAACAGGCTGGTTGTGGAGACCAAGAGTGGGTTAATTACCTACAGAGTTGTGTAGATTCTCTTCGTCAAGAGTCAAGACATTGTCAGTTAGAGGCAAGTTGCACTCGCCTGATATCAGCGTCCTACAATGTACATCAACAGACGTTGCACTCGCCTGATATCAGCGTCCTACAATGTACATTAACAGACTCTTGGTTTTTGCTCATTGCTTTTAAAAGTTTGTAGCTGTATTAAAAGCCTCTAAAATGTTGTTATCGATGCTGCTGTGCATTCAAAGGAAGGTAGTCTTCTCTTCTGTGATGTCCTTGTGAAGTTGGCTCTATAGATTTATCGGTATTTAAAACAAACTATAACCCTATTGATCTTGATTAATTTTAGCTCACTTTAGTTCAGTTCAATTCAATTTTTCTCAATACAATTTTATCTGATTTAGTTCAACTTAGTTCTAACAAGTCCATTTGAATATGGCTAATGCATTTTACTCTTTTTCTTATTCCTTTTGATTGTTTATTTTGCATGTAATTTTAAGTAATCCTACATGGCTTCTTGTTTGCTTTTCTGTGATTTTCATATATACGATCATAGTATCAAATCTCAGTTTGAAAGTTAATTTCAAAGTCATCGTGGCTTGATCTCATAGTGGTCAAATCTGGGTCGGTATAACGTCAAAATATGATCACCATAATCCCCAAAATCCTAATAAATTAGTTGTGTATCAGCCGCCACGTAGACTACTCTGTACTAAGAAAGAAGAGGGGTGCATAGAAAACAAGTGACAAGAAGAGGTTTTGGCGAAGATTGCTATTCTGAGTCGGAATTCGAGAATCTCTATCACCATTAACCTTTTCTCTTCGTAGTCTTCGGCTTTATATTTGAGTTTGTATGTTTATCTATACTCCGTCATACTATCGCATTTGACATAGTAATTTGGATACAACAGCAAAACCTCTTTAGTCTTTACTACTTGCAAAAAGCTTAATATGTTGGCGCATGTGTCGACACATTTGACAGTTGACTCGGCTAATGTGTAATCTTCGCCTATCACAGTTCGGGACTTCCGCACACATAGCGTGACAGGTAGTACATGCTTAGAAAAGAGAAGAAATGGCACTTAGATTTCATTTATGTAAAACTTAAATTACACTCCACAATCATGTACCTTGCATTCAACCTACCAATTATACACCACACCCCATAGCTTATCATTCCAACCAACTCAAAGATTATAAATATTCTGGAATAACAATGACTATACCCAATTTACAAGCCTTTATCAAAAATCTTATATACGTCTAAATTACACAATTCAAAACGATAGTTAGTGTAGCAGCCCTGTAAATAAAAGAACTGACATCGTCGAGGAGGCAAACAATCTGAAAATCCCACAAGCCTACTCACTCTATGCATAATAAGTACATCCGATCCTCCATACCCTTGCAGCAACTGTCTCGAAAAGATAAGCGTCTCATTTTGACTATTAAAGAGCAACTGGTTCCTCCATATGATCTTCATATCAATCAGAATGGACAATGATTCATATGAAGGCTCGGATGTGTTCAACGGATCAGTTGTATATTTTTACAGGTTTCTCATATGCGTGACGATTCTGCAACAAAAAATACAAACCATTTGATTTTAAGGCTTTCATAAGCACTCGATCAAAGGTACAAGCTCTTGCCAAAAGCCTCAAGAAAGCAAAAAAATGTATTAAGCTTAGTCAGCTAACATTCTTGACTCTGGATATAGAAAAGGGACACGAGAGGGAGGGGGAACATATTTGGTAGCAATTTTTTCTTTTTTTTTCTTTTTTTTTTTTCGGGTAAAAGGAGGCACAACGCCAGCACAACAAAGGGGAAAGGGTGTTCATGATACCTCCGTCCTAACCACTAAGCTAAGAAGCCATTGAATAAACTTCCAAGTTTCTTTGCAAGAGAATTAACCAATCATGCTAAGATGTGGATGAAAAAGCAAGTTGCGTAAAGATGTAGGATCAGTTGAGTCACAAATCATAATGACCACAAGTAACCCCTAAAAACAGAAAGATTCCAAGTAGAACATTATTCATCGACACTCCAAAAGGAAACCAACAAAGTTGTTCCGAGGGAGTACCTGATTTGCAGTGTACGCCCTTTTTGGAGTAGTATCAGTGTGCTCCAATCCAAGGTACTGCTCCCAAGCACCGTAAACATCTCTCCTCTATCAAAAATAGAGTCAATTATTAGCATTTAATATCGAATGTATTGCAGGATTGAGAACAAAATATGAAATGAACACATGTTGAGCATTAAGTGAAGTGCACAACGTAACCAACCTGGAAACGGCTGGATACTATGTCAGTGTCCTGTAAGTACTCGGGCCTGCCCAGCGACAAAAATGCAAATTTCCACTGCATAGGAAAAGTAAAAATTGTTGATAACGTAACAATATTTGGGTAAGCCAGCTAGTAAAAGAAACAACGAATCCCTCGCGATGAGAGAGGACAAGAGAACAAATTCAATATACCTTTGAAAATTCTTCATCAGGAACATGCAACTTCTTTTGTACTCTTACTTTAATTTCAGCTAGTGATTCACCTTCATGAATTACAAAGAAGAACGGGTCTCCAAAGTTCTGAACTTGCTAATAACAAAGAAACAACAAAGCCATGATAAAGAATAAAGATCCACGAAACAACAATAAAGAGAATGACTTGGTAGCCTATATCGAATGACTAGCTAAAAAAGAGAGAAAAAAAAATTAACTACCATCTGATTCTGTGCAGTATCTTTGGTAAAATGGCAAACATGAATTACACGATCATTGGGTTGAGGATTCTTCTCTTCTTCTGGGATCTAGGAAAAGAGAGAAGAAATGCCAGAAGAGTGTTCAGTATACTTTTTACTGAAACACAATTTACTTGTGACAATACAAAGAACTGCATAGGCCAGCTAGAATTCCAAACTCTCAGATACGATAAGATGAACTTACCTCCTCTGCACGCAACGTCCAGTACTGGTCATTTATATTTTCTATCTTCTCATTAGGTGGGAATATCTGCAGAATTAAAGCACAAAATAAGTCATTACATGAACCTGGCAGAGAGAAAAAAATAAAGTACTCTTTCCAAAAGCAAATGTAAACAATTACATGGATCAGAGGGAGTATTTTATAAAATATACGAATATATAACTGAACTATTCATAGTAAGTATAGGTGCAAGACCCACATATATCAGCAATTATTGGTGTGGTGCGTGCCTAAAAGATGATGAGTATACTGGTGAATTGATTGGTTAAGAGAGATGACACAGGATGGCGTTTAGGTATATTTTTGATAGAAATAGTCACTTTTATATGTCATGCGATGAAAAACTAACTGAAAACGGTCGAATGAATAAATTACACATCAAAATATTTGGAGATAATTTGCTCACGTTGAAACTTAAGGGGTCTAATTGCAACTTATGTCAAATGTATGGGGCTTTTTTACCACTTTTGCCTGTAAAGGCACATTTACTGCTTTCTCATATATGGAGATAAAGGCAAGTCATTACCTTGTAAATCTTATGGTAGAAAACTTCAAGTAATCTTAGCTCAGCATCAGGATGAGATAGTTCCACCTGTCCGCAAGAATATAAGAACGTATAAGTTGTCTAGCAACTCAATAACCAATAGTTCACAAAATGGTAGCCATGGAAGTCAAACGAACATATGTGTCCTTAGCTTCATGACTCATGGTCCTGAGTCCTGACACCCCGGTGTCAGAAGCACATGCAAAAAATCTGAGAGGCTGTGTCCTGACACCGTGGTGTAGCATTGGCACTACATTAAGTATAAACCCCCCCTAAGGCTGGGTCTAAATAGGTCAAGATGTAGGCAATCCTAACTCATGTAAGCAACAATATATGCTAATACTGATAGACCCTCATCCATGAATTTTAGAATTCGCTACTGGATGAGCATATTGGGAGTAGCTAGCAGGTACTGGAAAAAGCAATATTACAGCAAAGCTCCTCTTTGCTTCTATGTTTAATCAATCAGCACATACTCAAACAAAACAGAAGAAAAGAATGACATAGCCACTCAGGTCCTATGACACGACTATCTAAACGTGGTTCTCAAAGGTTTATGAGAATTATAAGGGTACTAATAATACTAAACGCCTAAATGTAGCACATTATGTACTCATCTGCTTTTAATTCTTAGCTTGTACTAAATCTATAATACCATCAAGATTGAGAACATTCTGTTGACGATGCAAAAAGCAAATAGATACATGCACGCAAGTACTCAAGTTCACCAATAAGCGCTCACCTTTGTCTTCAGTTCATCAATAACATCTCCCACCGTACTTTGCTTTGGCAGTCTAAAATTATGAATTACGACCTGAGAACAGTCAAGAGAGTATGAAAAATATTCCACAAACCACAAAAGAGACTTATCAGGCAATAGAAATGGCTCACCGTCATCGAATTCTAACATTTCTCAAAATCACATACCTCCTCTTTTGTCGCATGATGAAAAGCAACTTTGAGATTTTTTAGCCCTTGCAATTCTGGCAAAGGAATGTCAAGAACTTCATAATACAAGATATCAGAGCTCTGTCCACCCAAAGAGTAAATGCATCAGTATTCAAGTTGTACGTCCATTTGGCAAAAGCTCAATTTAGAAGAAGATTATGAAGAGTAATCATATTTGTGTGTGTAAAAGTCCAAATGTCTTAGTTTATTTTTAACGTAATAACAGGGATATGGAAACGCAAGGCTGAATAAACATCAAACCGATGCCTAGCCAGATTGACAAATTAATGGACACTCACATGTGCGCAACTAAACTAATAAGAGCTCTTTAACACTCCACTACACAAGTGGCCATTTTCAAATTCATCGAAACCAGGTCTTAGCCGTGGGATCTAATAGCATGTTAAATGAAGCAAAAAGGTTATATATGAGACTAGGAAGCTAATTCAGGAAGTTTATAAACAGCTCACAACAAAGCAAAAAGGTTATATGAGGTTTTCTTTCAAAAACACAAAGAGGGGGTTAGAATTATATAAATGCATAGTTATGCATATACGCAGGTGCTTTTAAGACTTCAAATGTGTTAACTGAAAAATAAGCATGTCTTAACAAATAACAAGCCACGCACTAGACAGAGATTAAGTTCTTTGGAGGAGTTCTGTCCAACTGTAGCATAAGCTATCATTTCAGTACCTGCATCAGCAGGCACGCCACAACTCTAAAACACCAAAAACGGAATGATTTTTATCAGCAATTACCTGCTGGTAATGAACAAGCATGTCAGATAAATGGTCTACTCCTCTATATCTTATATGCTGTGGTTTCGGCTGCTGTGAGTAACAATTATGAGATGTCAGCCTAATCTTTGAAGGATCATCCACACCAAGTCGCTTAGCAACTCTTTCAACAACTTCATCGTATGTGTTTATTTTTGACCTTCATGCCGAAAAAAGTGTCAGCACAAAATAACTAAACGCAAAAATTAACAATCAATAATAAAGATTAACTTACAGCTCTAGGGAGAAATCATCTTCTTTAGGTCTCTCCAAGGATCGAAAATGCACGACCTAAACAGACAAATAAGATGAGCAATTAATCGAAACTTTCTTAACAAGCGTGTGCCTAGTAGGGAACCACAAAATCAAAAGAAAAGCAGAGAACTTAGTTTTAAAAAGTGCATCTAAGAGTAATACCAGCACTAACCAAAGCACCTCATTGTGCCTAAAGGCGTTCTACTATTCAACACCCATTTATCCTTGTCTTCTACTTTTTATATGTTACTCCGTAGTACTCTTTGAAATCCAAACGAGATTTTGTTGCACAAAATTTATACTCAATTTTGTTTTTCATGAACATTAAGCCTCGTTTGCATGCCACACCTACATCTCACTGTCATGAGCTCTTATTGCCTAGTTGTACCTATTATAGCATAAGCAAAGATATCTTAAGAGTATAATGGGGATTTATTAAAGGGAGTCGTACTATCCCTAAAACTGAAAGCAGAAAAGAAAGGATCATTTCTTCGAGGAGCATTAGGTCAATAAGAAATCAAGTTTATCAGCGACAACAGCTTAGAATTTAAAAGAGGGCTATTTAAGGCCAAAAACTTCAAGCAATGACAGTTGTTCAATGTCAATTACTATTGGAAATCGTCGACATGCATGGAAAATATTAGATACCGTCAAAAAAGGATAATATGTTTTGGAGACATATCTATAAACGAACATGAGATATATACTTATATAAAAAGAGCCAACGTGTAAGCCAGATCTTGTATTAAGCTACAAGATAAGTAATAATCCCTAAAAGGGACTCAAACTTCAACGAGTGGATATCAGGCTAAATGAGAACTTGACAACTTTCATTAGACGAAGAAAAAACATCCATCACTTGTGAAGGATGAGTTCTCTCAGGATTACAATTATACCTGACGATTGTGCACGTACTCTAAGAACGACAGCACATCAGGATAGCGATATTGTTCTTCATAGTCAATAGGAAGTGTTTTCTGGAAACAGATGATATCACCATCTTCCAACTGGAAACAAAATAAAAAAATGCTATTATAACATAAACCAGTGTTTGTAGATGCATAGGGCCATAGTGAATGAAATTACCTGGCACTGCCTAAATGTAGCTCTTTTATCCAGCTGTTCACACATGACACAAGGTTCAAACTTTATCTCCTGCCCATTAATGGCGAAAGTATGTTAGAGAAGAGATAATTGATATTTTTCCAATGTGGCCAACGGCTCACTTTCGCTTTGGAATATGATAAAATAAAGCAATATGGCTAACTAATCTGTGCTTCTTATATTTTGAGTATTAGAAGCCAGAAGAAAAATTCACGATGCAAGTTTCAGTATGGGTCACGCCTTAAACGAAATCTTTTCAGTTTTCAGGGACTCCAGTAAAGTTATATTATATCAGAGAAACAGACAACAAATGGATATTCATAATACAAGGAAGTCCTGCACAAAGATGCGTATGATGCAAAAAATTTGCAGAGGCTGACCTCATATACTTCAATTTCTTCCTCGGGAGCATATCCTGCCATTTCATTCAGCTTCGTCAAAATATCAGCCGGCTTACCGGCACCTTTGACAAACAGCCTTCCCACATATCTGTCAATAAGGAAGAAAAATACATCAGTTAGTACAGTACATAGAAGTCAACAAGATACAGAGTTAAAGAAAAAAAAAAGGATGATAATCATTACCGGAGCTCTTCCTTCTCAGGATCATAAAGCTTGAAAAAGAGTAAAATATCATCTTTCGCTTTATCAGGTAAAGGAACTGGACGAAGGTCCTGAGATAACAAGCCAAATATTTAAAAACATTGGTAACTAGCTGGCAAGTGGCAAAATTACCTCAGTGACTCTTTTCCATCATTTTGACATGTATAAAAGAATTATTCTAAATGTTCCACTTCTTGCCACATTTTCAGATCATTTGTCTTGAATATATCATGTTAACAATTCCAGATTTTACAGTTGAAAAGAAGAGAACGAAGGATTTGAAAACCAGAAATAGTTTCTTTTTCTTCTTTTAATTATTTTTAACTTCAGATATCTCCTTTACCAAATGTATAAAGCAGCTCCATAGGAAATGAGTATTGAAACATTAGCTACAAGTAGATGAAAAACTATGAAATAGCTGCCGATAGAAGGAATTTAACCAAAAATGATATCCATACCAATCCAATTTCCACCTCCAGAAACAACTTCAGTTCAGCAACAATGTTCCCCCCCTTGGACGCTTCTCTCAGTTGCCCAACCTGCCATGGTTTCCATATTTCAGATAGATTTCGTTTCCAAAGCTCTTAATAAATTGTCTACAATCAAATAGTGTCTGATACTAATAAATAGCGCATATGCTACAGTTAAAACAGGACATAAGTTTAACAGTACTGAATCATCCATTGCCGACTGCATCTAATTATCAAAACCATTAATATACAAGATCAAAACAGCAATGATATTACATATACAAGTGTCTGAAATTTGAGAAATGTAAAAACTAAACAATACTCTCCCTCCTTCCCACAATGTTTCTCCCACTTCTATTTTAGAGGGTCAAACTTTAATAAACAGTAACATTAAACATTAACAACAAAATCTCAGTACTAAAGAATCTGAATACCAGAGACACAATATCTGAGTAGTTCAATCTCTTCCCTTGCATAAAGATGCAAGTGACATCAGGTCACTAAGTATTAGATGACTTCTAATCAGGCTTAGATGGAGACTAATACTTTTCAAAGTTGACACCAAATAATGAGACTATCATTTCATCAAAAGCTTCATTAACACGAAACGAGTATCAGCTAGTACATAGAGATATAATCCTATCATCAATAAGATAGTCAAAATATTGCAGTAGTATTATAATGAAGCAGTATAGAATGAAAACTAAAACACTTAACACACAAGAATGTTTCCACCAGTCAGCAGTCTGTCTAATCAAAATAAAGGAAAATAAAACGGAACAATCCACCTAAGATCAAGTGATATATGAAAGTACACTCACAGGTTGAGCTTCTTCCGCTGGTGTCAAAGGCCGATTTGGACGATACGTGTGGTTCTGCCTCTTAGCCCAAACCCAAAAGCGCTGAAATTGAACTGGTATACCAAATTCTTTGGCAACTTCTTCCTGATAATAAAATAAGGATAATATCATATGTACTTCATCATAAATATTATATTGCAGGACTGGAGGAATACAGAGGTCATAAAGGAAGGTAGAGCATGCGCCAATAATTGTGCTAGAAGTTTAACACTGGAACTCAAAAAGATAACACAAAGAATTACACAACCCAGGGGCAGTCAGATAGCTAGAGTAATTCAGTTAGAAAAGGGTGTCAAAAGAAAGTTGACTTACTTTCAGAAGAAAACGACTAGATAAGGATTAATGCATCGCGCAAAACCAGTGTTTAAATAAAAAGATCTTTCACATGTAGACAGCAATGAGGACTATCTAGTTTTTGGCTTAAGAGAACAGTTAAGACTGACAACAGCCCCATGCAGACTCCCATAAGAGAAAAAACTTGGCCGATCAGCTGAATATATGGGTATAGGAGCATAACAAGTATCTATAGACCATATGATCACACAGTTATTTCTACAGAAAGCTAACGAATGTTGTATGTCAAATGAAAATGCTAAATTAGGACACTCCAAGGAGAATTCACAATGAAGAGACCCTGGAAACTACTTACCCTTGACAAACAAAAAAGGCCTTAAAGATTCCATATAATACAATATAGTCTAAAGTAACTGATCAAAAACATCCAACTAGTTGTAGAAATACATTTCAGGAAAAAGTCATGTAGAAATATCAAAAAAGATTTAGATGATATCAGCATGTTGATCAAATCATTACCTTGAAAACATTAAAAGTCGTCTGCTTTTGAATGCGGAAACTTCGTACTTTTTCATGATCCACTAGGTCAAAATAAATATCCCGCCCTATCTGTTCTGCGAGATCATCATCTCGTGCAACCTGGAAGAAACAAATCTCTTCAATATATACGTTCCAAGCATTACGATTACCAATAACGAGCTGTAGAACCATCAAACAAAGTGTCTAACCTTTATGATAGTATACAGATGTGCCTGAGCTTTGTCTTTCCTCTTCCCCTCCTTCTCTTCTTGCTCCTTCTTCAATCTTGTCTGGAGCGGAAACAGCAATATAACACTGATTGACAGAATGAGGGCACAAGATATGCAAAAGCGATTAACTGTTGATAAGAAACAACAGTAAAAAAGTTATTACCCTAAGGTGTTCAGCGATGTCTTTCTCATCCACATCACAGACTACTTTGTCCTTGTCGCTTTCTCGTATGTACACAAGCATGTAAGCATTTGAATATTTTGTAAACTTGAAAGGTGTATTATTGAACCCAGGGTTTGTCTGCGGAAGCTGTTCATCATTGACAATATACAGAACAAAACTTTGTTCAGAATTCTTTTTGACCATGCTTCTCACTGGAATTGTCACATAAAATGATAAAGAAGGGCAAGAGGAAATTTACCTCTTCCTCACCACCATATTGCTCTTCTAATGCCCTCATCATATCTTCTTTTGTGACCCGCTCATCATCAAACTTGAACCTAAGCAGCAGATTCAATTGTATGACAGTGTGTCATTCGGCAAACCACGACACCTTTCTCATAAAGATAAGCATGAATGCCCCATAGGAGATTTTTTATTAAGAGCCGGTAATATATTTGCCATAAGTGAACAGACTTAGATGTTAGGGGGTTTGAGAAGATTACATGTTTGCGTACACAACATTTGGCCAGGTTTTGGAAAATTTAATATAAAAAGCTATAAAAGAGTAAATCTTGTATGGGACGGTCTTACAATCAAATTTAGTACGACCACTTAACTTCTTAGTTTTAGTGACCCATTGGTATTTCTCCCGTAACCTTTTATTGTCAACAAAGTTTATATAAGGAGTGGTAGCCATCTTTATAGTGCTTGTGGCTGTTTTATCGTTGGTATTTGGTAATGACCCATTAGTTTAGTAAACCTTTTTAAATTATTTGTGATTATTTTTCGACATTTTCTGACCCTTCCACGAAATTTTAAAAAATAGACTTGCTCAAAATAAATAGGCCATAGGCAAGCCAAATTCAGGTTTTAGGGGCTACATTTAGGGCATCATAACATTGAACACAAGTTACAAAAAGTATCAAGGTCAATAACAAATCCAAAGCCCCCAAAAGATTGGGGTCGGCTATTTTAAACCGAAAAAAATGGTGCACTTGAGATATTGAGAAAAAAAAGAATGTGACAGAAACAAAGTGATCAAGGGCAGAGTACTTCAGAATTGTTAGGTCACATGTCCAGTCACATTTGCATCGCAACAAGATCCATAGACAAGTGGAGTAAGGCCTTTATATTAAAACTTTCAGAGCTCCTCTAACTAAACTGATTTGATATTGGACAGCTTTCAGTACAAGAACCTGTTCTGATAGTTTAAGTTAAATATGCCCAAAACAGCAGCGAATCTGTCCCCATTTGATCACTTGTTGGCAATGTTTTCAGATTAACCACTAGCTTAAGGCAGCTGGATAGATTGTCAATCAGGACTTAGAATGCCAGGAACTATGCCACATAGCATAATCCATGACTTACATTACCCTCCAGGCCTCCATAATATATCAAATCTTAACAAACGAATAAACTTTCCAGAGACTATAACTATACACAAAACACATCAGCACGCATACCTGCCCTCCCACTTGAAATAAAGAAACAACATATATGGTCTCCCAAGTCACAACCATAGGCACAATTTCGAGATGGGAACAAGAAAGGAACAAGGAGCATTAATTGAAGTAGAGGAACAAAGGGATATTTAAAGGCACTTCAGACAAAAATGCTTACCACTGGTCTGACAGAGTTGGCCTAATATATGCATAATAATGCCCACCGTGCACACCACCACTATGAACCAAAACACTGCAAAAGGGAGAGAGTAAGAAATTCTAAAATTTAAAAACACCAATCAACACTAGCAGCATTTTGTATTAGCAAGCCCTAGCAACAACAAAATATGGTTAGCAACAATTTATTTACACTACAGATTTCGTCAAATCAAAGTTTGAAGTTACAACCTTTTAAAACATTATAACAGTGCCTCAAAGTCTCCTGCCTATGGAGGAATGGGCAGAGTGTTCAAATGCACGCAACCATACCAAAGAGACGTTTCCGATAGTGTCATCCATCAACCAATTTCTATTTTACAATGCAAGAAGTGTATAAAGCTTAGCGAACCCTTTCTTTTCTCCATCACATCGCACAGCCAAAGAATAACGAGTCTATGGCATCACGGGGATATAAGTACTTTGTAGAATTTATGTGCGTTTTAGCATCAGTTTAAAAGTTGAAAAGTTACTTTGCCATGTTCCTCAATGTTCTATATTGAAGTTGATAATTTTGTTGATAGAAAGATAACTCCCTCTACATTTACAAATAGAGCAACCACCAGAGTAGACATACGCACTAACAGGAAATGGAAGGCACAAGATCACACAAGGCTAAATATCCCATCTGACATCATGGTGCAGATACTTTTAACTAATACGGAGTATGAACTATACTGATGACGACAATGCGTTATTTGAACCCTTTAGGGGAAGCATTTTCTATTGAAGTTAGAAACATTGACATGACTTGGATCTCAGGTCAGTTGTATGACGACTGGGAAAAATACTCCTCATTACCAAAGCAGCAGTAGCAGCCATACGAAAGCCAAAAGACAAACATATACAGAACAATAACAAACCAACAGCAAACATTTGTCATACCTGTGAAGTGTATAGAGATTTCGAATACTCCTATCCGCTCCAGGAGCTAAATATTTGCCATCCTCTCTGTCAAGATCCAGCTGGAGAGGAAACTCGTAGCGATCATTGATCTGCATATAAAATGCACAGAAATACCTTCAGTTAGAAAACTGGACTTGTTAGTAACATCCTTACATAAAGTTCTATGGGATTCATACTATGCAGTTAAGTCTTCGTGGGTGAGCTATAAGGACGAAAGTCACTAAACATCAGAGCAAGTACAATGTACTGTTACATGGAGTTCCTCTCCGATGTGTTTAACCCTCTTCCACTACATGCAAAGGGAGATGAAATTTCATATAGTATGTCCAAACAAGACATATTGGGCAAAACCTCAACTACGTTAGGACCTACACATAAGAACATAAAACTTAAGTCTATCCTAATGCCACCCAGCCTCTAGAAAAAGATGATACCAATCACCACAACCCAGACCCAAATCTGTTCCAAGATATTGATTTTAATGTTCAAAGAACAAATACGTTGACTTCGAACAGAGCGAGCAGGAAGAGCTACAAGCATGCCAACACCCAAAATTTTGTTTTCCCAACTTAACAAAAGTAAACCAAGCATGCTTACATGCAGAAAACAAAAAATGAATTTGCAAAAGCGCAATAAAAAGAACTTATAAGAAAACTGTCAGGAAGTACTCACCTTAACCATAGTATCACGCATAAAATCATACTCGAACCTCTTCAATTGAAGCTGGAGTACTGGAGGGAAGTCGAGAAATAGAACACCTTTCTTGGCGTCCTGAAATAGATAATTTTACTTGCAACATTTACAATCATATCATTCAAATTGAACAAAATAATTAAACAAGAATGAGCTTTAATAAACCACTTAAGATTCCAGTTTAATCACACCCACAGCCCTTCTTCATTTAAAGTTAACTCAGACACAGTGAAGAAGACAATTGTTTACCTAAGCCAGCAAAAATAACTGATAAACCCAGGATAGACGCCCAATATCATAGATAGTGTACAGTCATAAGCCACAGGTCAACCCCCGGTCGTTGTTGAGTCGGCTTCCAGCTTGACTTAATTTCAATCTAAGACGAACCTTATTTTGCAAGCACAAAGTAAGTATTTTGCAACACTACTTAAATGCTCAACTAACATGTCTTCACATTCTATGTCTCGGAAGAACCTTATTTTGCACGCACAAAGTATTAGTGCTCATTAAGTCATTATGCACACTCACTGGGGTTGTCCTTGTTTTGGCACTCACATTCACTGTTTCTAAGTGTATATTAATTAGGGCTAAGGTTGAAAGACAGAGACCACTAACTCTTTTGTGGAAATCAAGATTGTTTGCTGAACTCTGGTCAAACGGAAATGTAAAAGTTTAGGATATATATACAAACAACCCATACAACCACCAACATTTTTGGGGTCGATTTGCTGAACCGTACTACAGACAATGAAATTTGAGGAACAGAAAAGAAATAAGCTACATATGAGGAGTAAACGAGATCAGAGGACACCAAATCACCACAGTAAAAATATATATGCTGAATAATCTTGCCAGACAGCTAATTTACCTGTAAACCGTGTTCCTCAGCATGATACTTATTATCACCTTCAAGACGTTCAACTTCTACATACTTATCAAAAGAAGCATATACATCCTTACAGCCTTTGACATCTAGCTGGAGATCTGATAATGATTTTTTTCAAGGAAAAGCTGTTATTATTGAACTAAAACAGCGAGTATTTTCAGAATCAAACAAAAAATTAGGTTACCATAATAGGATTCCTTCCTTGTAGATTTATAGTCTACATTGACACATTCGATATAATTCATGTGATGCCCTTCAAACAACTTTTGTATTGTTCCCTCCACAACAGTACCCTGTCCCATCAAAATAACATCAATATGTTAAGAACTGTAACAACGTCTGCTTTGTAAGGAGATCAACAAGGTTAGACGAAAAAACTACCATGTACCTTCATTTTGTCTTCAAGCTTCTCACAAAGAACTCTATTTAGTTCTTGTACATCGTGTTGCATGAAGGAATCATAGGTATCCCAACCGAAGGACTTGGTCAACTCTTTGGTCGAAACACTAGTATCATTGTACTGAAGCTTGTAAAATAAACTTTGTAAAGCCAAAGGAATGCTACTAGTGGGGTTATCATTCTCAGTTGTTGGCATATGATACACAGCCTGAATAGAGATACAATCCATATGACCATGTTATATCAAATGTGACAGCTACTATGAATAGAAATGCTAATTGCACAATAAGCATTTCATTAACAGTAACAACAAGAACGAAAAATATATAACAATAACCATAACAATAACAATAAACTATATAAAGCCAAAGGGATACTATTAGCAGGATTATTATTCTCAGTTGTTGGCATATGATACAAAGCCAGAATAGATTATAAATGACCATGGAATACCAATGTGACACAACTTCTGTGACAAAAACTAATATGTGCACAATAAACGTGAAATAACAACAGGAACTACAATAATAAAGAAAAAATTGAACGATAATAATAATAATCTAGCAATAGTAATAAGAGAATAAAGATAAGGAGAAGAAAAACAAAAGTACAAGAAACAAAACCTTTCTAAAGTAAGGAAAATGGTACAAAGTTTGCAGAAGGGAATTCATATAGCATGTCGCTCCCTGGTTCTTAAGTCCAACATAACCAGTCTCCTTCTTTGAGTCATATGCCCAATAATCCGTGACACGACGAACAGCAACCTCAGCCTCAACCACTACAGTGTCATTAGCCAGATAACCTCTAGAGGGATCATACAACTCACTAAGAGGCATAAATGATGTAAAGCCCCAATCACTCTCTCTAGCATTGAATTGATGTTGGGTCTCTGCAACACCCAGAAACATAATCATGAATCAATTAACAAGAGGCCTTGATAAAACAAGAAAATATACACTGCCTTGATAAAAGCTAAATAAAACCCCTCTGAAGGACTTTTGACATAGCTGTTCATTAAAACCAACAGGCATTACAACCAACAACAAAAATTTCCTCAATCTCTATGATATTTTTTTTTGACAACAATAAATAAAATATGTCTGCATCCAAACAAAAGCTAAGTATTCACTCCACAATAGCAAATTAAATAGAATGTTGTCTGAAAACAGATTCAATGAAATAAAATGATTCATTGCAATGATTTTCAAGGAAATCACTCCCTGACAAAATCATTCAAACATTTAATGATACAATTGAACCATTACAATTGGGTTCAACCTATCAATGTCAGAGAGTTCACTCAGAGCGAAAACTAAGACTTGAACAATGGTTGGATTAGCAAAATTTGGAAGATGATTTGGTGGTGCATTGGTCCTACGGAGTCAGAGTATTTCCTATGATAGACCAACAATCCAAATTAAGCCTTTTGAGATTATTGTATGGTTGGAGTCAAGTGCTCCATTCTCATCTTAACCTTTCGCTCTCCTTTTAAATATTGTGTCGCCCCCTAAGTGAGTCTTTTTACATGGTGTCACCTTAGTGCCTTATAATCAATGTTGTTTATTGCTTGTAGAAAACATGATATCGCTTCTACACGTCAACCGTTCAATTCCACCTTTTGAGAATAATGTATGCTTGGAGAGTTGGAGTAAACTGATTCCGTTTCCAGCCACAAGTTCTGCTCTATTTATACATACGATCAGTCCTGATGTATCACATTTTCTTGTCCTAATTTTCTTAATATTGAGTTTTGGGTTGAACCGTTGAAGTACAGAATAGGTTCTACTTGTCGGGCTAATTCATTCCTGCGAAACTTCAAGGGATAATGGCAACATCTAGGGAATAATTTACCAATTTCCAGGCGAAATACGTGGGGATTTACATATCTTAAGTGAGCGCAAAATTTGTGTATCTACAGCTCAAAATAAACAAGTACATCTAATCACCGGATTGGCCTGAAAGTGATGAAAACTACCAAAGGCAAGATTTAATTAAACAAGGTAACTAGACTAAACGGTGGCGGCTAACACAAGGGTTGCGCTCATTATCCGAACTGATGGTCATCGTGGGATAGTGACCACTAAATAATTTTCCTATAGCATTTTTATCCTTTAAAGGTCCTAATTGACTAAGTACTCCCTCCAATTCATTGAATTCTTTACCTTTCTCCTTTGGACACTATTCACAGTTAGAGAGAATCTTTCATATTC
>JAUEKU010000010.1:950161-961757 GCA_032274805.1 Gypsophila paniculata
CAAACCTTTGTTCTCTCACTCAGAGACAGATATAGATATACAAACCTTCAAAGATTTGATTGAAATACTTGCAACCAATCATAAAAGAACGATGAAGTAGCAATTACAGGATTGTAGAAATAGCCGGACCAACGCTTAAAAACTACGAGGGAGAAGCAGCATCCCGATGTCGCTCCACAACTTTTTTTTTTTTTTATTTCATTTATTTTTATGCGTGTCTTCCAAAAATTGGAAGACAATCATTTCTAATAGTTGCCCAAAAGGTCAGGTATTACTTTTACCTTATTAACCTCAGTTCGCACAAAAAGATAAATACTGGCAGCAAGAGCACAATTACAGCAGAAAAGGAGTGAAGATCATTCATAAAGCTCCACTATTTTCTACACTACATTAAAAAGAGTTACCACGAAGAGCAAGGACATGAAATAGACATAATGACAAAAAATTGAATGTATGCAAAAAGCTCAGGCCGCAGCTACTTGCATATATCAATTCATAATAAGAATTTGGAAAACAGGGGAAAAATGAAGGAAAACTTTCATATGACATTTTGGCAAAAAAATTCTGCATTTCGGAATCACAAATACACAACTGCCCTACACTTCCAATAACAAGCCCCCTTATCCAATGATGTTCATATTTAGACTTTACATAGATCATGTATAACGAGCCCCCTGCTTGGAAGGATATTAAAATGCTTTCCATTGGAAGATGAGTCATATTTCCCATTATTATCTTGCTTTAGAATTGTAAACGCAAGTCATATTTACCATTCTTTTCTTGCTTTTCTTTATGTAAATTCAAATATTATAAAGGTGTACAAAAGTAAACAACCATATCTCATATCAAGTATGTAAAAAGTACGCAAGTATTTTGAGGCTCCCCAAAAAAAACAAAAAAGGATAATTCCGACCTAAAAATGTATCCTGAGAGTAGATAAAACATTACTAAAAACAAAAGGAATAGCACAAAGAACCCTACCTAGAAAGACCACAAAGCTCCCACAATACCCACAGAAATTCCTCTGAATGAGGCGTTGATGTAAGCAGACGATCAAGAGCATTGACCTGAATGAAAAGAATTCAACAGATTACCACTAGATTCCAATTTCACCGAGAACAAATAGATAATAACAAATGCGTGAATCGAAATGGATAAGGATATGAAGACAAAAGAAACCCAATGTTCGCCCACTAACCACCCTCAGATGCATCTCGAGATTTGCGCCAACCGCTTGCAAACGGCAAAAGAACCCTTTGGATATTAAAACAGACGCATAGCGTAGAGGAATGCACTCATTAACATCCTCCCCATCGCTAAATGCATGAATCATAGTTGAAGAAAGATCCGGATGCTGCAACAAGAAGATGAGACCTGAAAACTCACATGCATATATTGTTAATACAATAAGCTGAAACCAATGGTAAAAGAAAACAAAAGAGTTTTGCCATTGACAATCCAATAACCTGCACGACAACACATAAGTGAAATAATCACAGCTTCAATCGAGGATGTAACATCTAAAAGAGCTTTGAAAGTGTGCCCAATTTCTGCCCGTAACTCAGAGGATGATATCAAAGCAACCGACAGCGGAAGAAACCCCCTTTCCTACAAACAAGCAACAAGCTGTGTAATATGCCGGAAAGAGTCAATAATACAAAGAAGTTTTAAGAAATACATAGTAAACCAAATTTGCTGGACTAGCTGAACTACAAAGCGACAAGGAAAAAAAGAAAGAAAATGAAAGAAAAGATAAATTAGCACCAAATAGTATCCATATAGATTTGAAAGCTATTGCCTATTCGTTATCACATGAGAACTCAGTGGGCTTCAAGTGAATTAGGACATTTACCAAACCTCGCAGCGTTCAGGTGATGAAGTATTCCCGGGAGTGTTCAAGCTTTTACTTAAATTTGTATTCACCCTGTTTCTGGTTCAGTACAAGCCTCTAGAGTTCCTTATGTAGGTACCAGTATGAATTTATCAGGTAATTTTGGTTCATGAATAAAAATCGTTTCCAAAATTGTGTGATATGAATGATTGCCATGAAACAAAATTGCTTAGTATAACTATATAAGTAATTAAGGAAAGGAAATATGAACTCAAAATGTCGTAAAGTGAGCGCCCAACTACTAGATACCTTCAGAAGGGCGAGCAACTTCCCATCAATTTCCTGATGCAGAAAGCGGCAACTTGAGGACGCAATCAACTTACTGGTTGCTTTATCAGTCAACAAACCTTCAAAAGGCACCATCATCAGTGATCGGATTGCACCAGCTACAGGAGACGGATCCTCAACCCAACCAGTCGAATTCATCAATTTCTGCATCAATTATTTGTAAGCAAATAGAAGCAGAAAGTAAAACTACTATCTCAATTAGACATGAAGTAAATAAAAAACATTAAAGAGCAAAGTAGACATTAGGCTACTATATTACAAACGTGAAGAATTCCTTCAAATAGAAATTATTGGAGACACCACATACGCCCCACAGGATTGACCTAAAGTAGTTGCTTAAACTATTCTATTACATAAAAATCCATAAAAAGCCTGCTCCAGTGCATATTTATTGAATAAAAAAAGTTGATAAAATGGCATCTAGAATTACTTTTAACTGTATTCTGGCCGAACCAGACCCGAACCCGACGCATATGTATCCTAAGCAGTAAACCAAACACGAAACTGACTTCCCTGAGCCGTTTGATTGGTCCAATCAAAACTATTGTCTCTATTTGATTCCAAACAAAAAAACAGGTAGGTTTGGTCAAGGTAGTTCATATGTTAATAAGAAATTTATTACATCAGTTCTTTCTCGGAAGTGGGTTGTCAACAACGATAATTAACTTTATTTGCAAGCTTGGTGTTTCTTAAAGGGTAAGAATTAACATAGAAAAACCAATACTTAAGCGTAACATCTCTCCATAACTAGAGAAACGATGATGCCCTAAGTTAAACTTAATGTTCCCCCATATTAATCTTTGACTATTTATTTCTTGTTTTCACCAAACCTGGTTGGCAAAATTGGTTACTACAAAAATTTCTATGACCAAAATATGAAAACAAGTATGCTCACTATGTCAGAGATGAATTTCGAACCAACATTCCAGAAAGGTAGAAACTGAATCAAGTGAATTTAACACAGTAGAATAAACATTACGAGCATTTGAGCCAAACCAGGGTTACGTGTCCCAGTCCCACCCATGCCACCCCCTACTCACCCATTCCGTCAGGAGATTGCCAATACACCTACAGATATGTAAATGAAGCTAGCAAGAAAGTGGCACCAATAAAATGCATTTAAGTCTGAATGCTAGTCTACATAAATGCTACTTTTACACTTTAAAAAAGGGCAAGTCAAGTTAGTCAACAGATTGTTACCAACCAAAAGCTTCCTTAGCTGTGACTTGGCACTGACAAGTATGCTTGTCGTCGTAGTAGAAGGATTTCCAGCACCAGAGGATTTTCCCAATATGGATAGCACTGCATTCTGTCAAATAAAAAGTCAGGAAGGTTACACAGAGACAGAGAGCTCGTACAAAAAAACTACAAAACCATATACATACCTCATATCTAGAAGCAACTTCGTAGAAACGTAAGCGATGAAGAATATACGTTGCCAGTGCAGCAATATCATGTAGTGGTTTTTGCATCAGTAACTTTAAAAGCTGGCTATAACCCTCACTTATACCAGATGGAATAGCTGCATCGTCACGAGGCCACCAACCTAACAGCCCTTCACACCCAACAGAGTATCGAGTTGCTAATTCAATAACTCCAAGAAGCATTAAAGTAACTGGGGAACCATACAAATCCTTGCTAAGAAGAACCACCAGCTGTTCCATTCCTCCTCCACTTACATAATGAAAACAGCTCTCTTTTCCAGAGCAAATTATGAGAGCTAAACTTAACCAAAGAAGTACACTGTCGCTCTGAAAATGCAGGAAATGAGCATAAGTTGGCGTATAAAATCATCATCTTAAAATAGTACATAGTGATACAGTTCAAGTGCAATCGTTTCAAAATGTCCTTCACGACATTGAAAGAATATGTGACTAAATAATTTCCAGGAAGGTATTCAGCACGACAAACAACTTTTCAATAAGGCTTCACGACCTGTGTTAAAATTACTACGAGGGCACCATAATAATAAAGTAAAGCAGACTTTTGTATGCAACAATTTCGTCAAGCAACGTAATTAAAGCAAACATTTTTACGCTACAAATTGAGTGAAATTGAGTGAGTGCAACTTACTAAAGTGAATGAAAATCACAAGTCCAAATATATTTTCAAAATCTTATTCTTCCTAAAAAAAGATATGGCAAGGCAGTACAGTTAAGTCGCAATGGGGACATTAAGATTACATGCCAATTATACGTGTCAAATATATGCTACATGCATTTGAAAGTACCAACTTTGAATATCAGAAACAAGGTTCTGCTAGGCAATTAAATGGACTCTGAAAAGAGATGCTAACAAATTATAGCTTATAGAAGAGCAATCAGACTTTGTCTACAGACGTATTGTCATAGTTTTTTTTAAGTGACCCTTAGCTGAATGCATGGCAGCTGTTTTTGTTTAGGACATCCAACCATCTAGAGTGGGACTGTAAGAGAAGAGAGGAGACAACAAATTTGCCTGAAGTCCTATATTTGATAACTGTTTCTCATTTTGGGTTCTCGCGTGCCACTTGTATTCATGAAACACTAAGATAATTGAAGAATTATTAATTTTTACAAAAGCTATACTAAATCTGCATGGAATTGGTGTTTGGCCACCAATCCTCAACCTGAATAGAACACTAAGCCTTGCACTGTTGTCCAAAGGGGCTAGATGATCTTGACATCTTGTCAGTTACTATTTAAAGTTTTTAACAAAGCTCAGCCCAAAAAATTTGAAAGCGATTCTATCGATTTTTATTTCAAAAATGGACCCTAGTTTCGTGAGATTTTCAGCCCAAATTGCATAAGAAAGATCGCAGCGCTTACCTGTGATAAATGAGGATATCCAACAACTGAGCTATCTTTATTGAATTGGAAGTGCTGAAACAACATATCCACCAACTCTTTCAAGGTGGCTAAATCAGCTTCAGAGTCAACGAAACTACATTCTTCCAAAAAGTTGCCATGTATATCTCCAGCTTCCACATGCTTTTTACAACAATCAATGAGACTCTTTTTACCGTCGGACAAAACAAGAAGAGGATCTTTGACATCAACTGAACCTCCCAAGTTTAACTGCTGCAGGCTCAATCCAGTGCTAGCTAAGTCACTGGCGAAGAAAGAAGCAGCTGTTGAAGTAACTATTGACATAACCTCATAACCTAAACCAGCAGAATTTTCTATGCTCAACATCTTAAATGTGAGTTGCAGAAACTCGCGTATCTGTACAGAAATGTTTGCTAATGGTGGCACTGATATTAAGGCCTTTAGTGAGCTTATTGACTCTTCAAGTTTAAGATGTCTTGTATGAAATAGAGGTGGCAGGTCTTCAAGCTTTGCATCAGACGCAGCAACAAGATTTGCCAAAGAGCTGTCAGAATCAAATTCAACATTAAACTGGCCCAGATCTTCAGCTGTGTTTCCATATACAACTAAACTTAGGCTGCGATAACTGCCCCGGACAACCAAATGATTAGTCACAACAGCCTGCAAAAATTGCCATATCAGTTAAAGAACTAAAGCAGCCCTGTACTTCATGCAAAACGAGCTAAAAAGTAAAACAGAAAAGTGTAGCTCTAGATTGATGGAAAGAAAATTATACTTAGGAACACAAAAATTTAAGAAACTGTAATGCTCCTGAAATGGTGGTGACAACACAAACAAGAATTCTATGCAATGACCCCTTTCTAAGCAGCAACAAACAGATTTTCATTATGCAGCAAGGATCACAAAGAACTCGGCAGGTAGTTTCACAAGTTTTTGATAACAAGGTTTCAAGGCATCCAATCGTCATAGAATAAATTGATGTCATTGTTTTGGAGTGTCACAGGATACACTGCAATGGCTTATTAAATTGTCTGTGCTTCTCACCTATTTAGAAGAAGAAGACTCGACACATTTTCATTAGAAATGTTAACAAAAACAGTATCTTTGTAATATTTTATTCAATAGCAAAAGAGTGTGACAGTGTGCATTAATGCATATAAATAAATGAACAAAAGAGTAAGATAGTTATCCCATAAGAGAACAAACAACAAACTGTTCCAGTATCAATGTAAATTGGTAATAGGAATACCCTTATAGCCCCTGATGCTTTTGCCCATATAGAGGCTAAATAAATGACCCTTCCCCAAAAGATTATCTATAAAACAAGCCGGAGGAGATGAGAGTATTTATCTCTAATCAAATAACCCACAAAAGTGGCCATAAAAGCACATCGCCGAAAAACTTTCTTCTCCTCCTTTCTAACTAGCCCTACATAATAAGTCAGTGAGTGGTGTGCGATACCAGAAGGACAAACCCAACTCTCTCCTTGAATTTGGCAACTTGCAACAGTAATTAGTAAATATTTTATCACATGGGTATGCTCTGCATCTTATACACTCATCCACCCTCCCCCAATCAATTGAGTTATTATTTAGTGGCACAAAGAGGTTATGACGTGTGAATCACTCAAAGAATTAGATATATAAAGGATTAGAGACTAAAAGATCTTTTTGAACGCACAGCAGGCACTCTTACAGCAAATCACAAGGAGAAATCCATATGAACTACCTCAACTTCAAGCATATTTGATGAAGAATGGGAATATAGAAATGGTTGGCAAAGACGCCTAAATCTCGCTTCACCTTCACACTGAACAAAGACCTCCAAAGCAAATGAAGGAGGTGAAGTAGCCCTGTAAACAATCACAACAGAGATGATGACACCAAAGAAAACACACTTCACATAAACACAAAAGATAAAGGAATCATTAACAAAATATCTAAGGATCATGACTTATACAAAAATTTTGAAATACGGAGTACAAAAGAAAAACTGAAAGTGTGTTCGAAAGAGCAAATTAAACTAACTGCATGGAGGTTTGCCTTTCCAAAATATGTTAATTCACTACAGCTTACATGAACCAGTTATGGGACTTTTTACCTAAATAAATGTATATGTGATGAGCACAATGAGACAACTTCATATACAAAAGATAAAGGCAGTACAATGTTTCTCAGAATGCCCAACAGCAATCAATCACAAAACCGACGCATGCTAGATTTGGAGCTTGATCAACCATCATTCCTGAGGAATTTAACAGTAATCACACACAGAATGTAGCAAGCCTACAAATTTTTACACCATTGTTTCTTAATTGTTCTGTATGACGTCACGTGTTTGCCAGCTAATCCGCAAATTCCTCAGTTTTGGAACGACCATCATAAGGGCTGTAAGACTACTAACTTCCTGTCCCCTATTTTTCTAGATTCCTCATATAAAGACTATTAAAAAGAAATAAGGCTCACTTGAAGTTGTAAGAGCTGACAAAGGGATTCTGAAGCATCATTGTTTAAGAAAATTTTGAAAAGACATCTATGTCAGATTCCTCCCTCTACTTGTTTCACGTAGTGCACCAGAACTTGTAAAGAGAAAGGCACATATAATATGAGCAAGGCTTATTTACAAAATGAAAAATCTTATGTTTATCCATAATCCGACTCCCACATACCCCTAAAACTGAACCCAGAATTTAGCGAATACTCTTTCTTTATGTTATCAGTGTTGATGTTTGCATTCTTAGTCTTCTTGAAGTAATAATTGTATTCCCCCAGCCAAGGAGCAACACTGTCGAGGAGCAGCCAAAAGTTGTATTCAGTCAAAAGGCGCAAAAGAACCATAGGATGGACGAAAACAGAATTATGAGGCATGCGAAACCTCATAGGCTACATCGACAAGGCCAAAGGGCACATTTTCCAGCCTTGGTATACAAAGGGGCGTTAATGCTCCCACATACCCTCCAAACAAGAGAAAAGAGCAATAAGGATTACTGTAACCTCACTGGCCTTATCATACCCCTAGTCAAGAAGAATTCTATACGTCATATCAAGCCAAACTCTTGCAATGGATCCATCTTGCAACACACCTGGCAGCCCCTCAATCCCCTATCCTGCAAGTCATTTTCTTTTGAGACTAATTTAAGGCCCGTGAGCTCCCGTCATGTAGAGCTTATCTCACATATTGAGAGTAATTTTCACCTCAAAATTCATTTTTTCACTTCAAAAATCGTATAGCATTTACTTGCATTTGTGATTTCAGGGACCTCCCATTATCAATAAGGCCCCATAGTTCTCGTCATAGAGAGCTTATCTTGCTTTTTGAAATTAATTTTTCAGCTCTAAATTTAGTTTTTCACTTAAAAAACCCATTTTGCATTTGCTAGTATTTGTAATTTCAAGGACATTCCAAACCTCATTTAAACCAATAGATATCAGTATTTTTCTCACTTCAACTTATTGTCATAATACAAGTTTTGCAATCTCTACTCACTTAGCATGTTACCAACATGGTATCACTTTTGGTTGATGAATTTATTGTTAATTCAATATGATTTGAGTATTTTTCAGGCTAGTGTTAGTAAGCTATTGTGTCCTAAATCACACGATTAATGCATAAAAATGTTTAACATTGTGTTATTAGTTGTACATCTTACATCACCGAAGTGAAAATAAAAGAGATTTAAATTCAATTTTTTGTCAACAAGAGAACTTTGGGTTTCTACGAGATCTGCACGAGTTCAAATTAGTCAACTGATAGTTTCAAAAGATAAATTGCCTCTTAGGACATAAATTGATTGATAGAAAGAACTAGTCGTTCAACCGGTCCTGTATCAGCATAATCAACTATCTTTGACAAAACTGCCAGTAAATTCTAGATAAAGTTTGAGACTTTATTGCATTGCATAAATCAGGCAGAAACTTAGTGCCTTAATTAATTATGCGAGCTCATCCTTATTATTTGTTGTCTAGGCATTCCTAATTGACATAACTGTGACTTTACCCTATGTTTTATTAATTAATCTTAATTAACAAATAAAACAGAAAGATGACTAAAAAAAAAAAAAAAAAAAATTGAGTATCACCAAGACTAAAAATAAAGAAGAATTAATACGCAATCTCTCGTCTCAATGGTTTGACACTATAAGTGCACAAGGATGACTCTTTCACTTGCGAGGTACACAAATAAAACATCAGTTCACACATGGCTAATGTACAAAATCTAAGATACACAGGGCACTCTTGCACAATATTCTAGTTTAGAACAATAATTCTTTGCTAAAACAATGCGCCTCGAGTGCCTTGCACCTCAATGTCATGGGCTCTCGTTGCATTCAATGGGTCGCGTCTTTAGAAAATTTCTCGAAGCTTTTCATGTTCCTTAAAAAGGGAATTCTGAAAGGACGATTGACTATAGAGCATAGTTTAAACTAGCACTCTTACACTCATGTATAGTGAGGCGCTTTGGGTGCGATGTTTATAAGAGGCGCAACAAGTGATAACACTTATATGCAAATTTCACAACATTTTTGTCTAGTAGTTTTATGATGTTTTTTTCTTTGCCCAATTATACTTGTCGACATGTCAACCCACTTTAAATCCAGAAGGGTATTGTAGCACAATATTTTATTTAGAAAATAAAAACTTGTTGGCAAAAGAAGGTACGCCTAGGGTCCATAAGCTGGACACCACAGTGCATTGTGCCTTTTGAAAAGTGGCAATGTGTTCCAACGAAATAATTAGGATTATTAGGCACCATTTGAGATTTATACTCAAGCATACCATTGGAATTTAAATCAAGTGTACAATACGGATTTATAGAACTATATTTAAGAGATGTAAGAAACTTCTACACTCAATTCTATAGAAAAGTTCACAGTAACGAAAGTTAAGTTAAACAATGACATTGATACGTAAATCACGTACAAAATCATACGTCGATTGAGAAAGGAACCATGTAACAAGAAATAGCGGTGGAAATCATGTCCACGGACGGTTTCTAACTAGCCACAATATTACAAATTACAAAAGAGAACATAAAAGTTACGTTTAAATTGAAAATAAATTGTGTAATAAGAACATATGATGGAGATGTACGATTAGGTACATCCAACACCAATTCCCCGCTGCAAGATGAATTCTTTGACGTACTAAGGCAATGTTGCTGTTGGTATCGATACAAATTACTCTTAACTAGGAGTTTGTGTCTCGGCATTTGTGTCTAGGAAAATGAAATGAATAGAGGGAGTAATAACAAAGACGTACATGGAGTTACACCCTAAAACGATATTCACTAAGCACTACACCGGCTGACCGAGTCACGGCCCTAATCCCCCGCACCAACTAGTTTAATCAGAAATCACAAACCCTCAGCTTATTACAAACCTATGCTACAACAAACTTCCCCACATTGTCCTAACATAGTCCGAACGACTAACTTAAAACCCTAAAAACCAATCTACGCGTTGTAAAACAGAAGGAAATTAATTCAAATCATCAAGAACTAAAGACGTAAGCAAGTGATACCGAATCGACATACCCAAGAAGAGTAATGGCGGACGACATCGACGACGCATTCTGCTCCAGAAACTCACACGCCGCTATCACCACCGGCTCCGCAAACGTAACCTACAACACATCACCAAAAATCAATCAAAGCTGAAACGATAACGATAATGATAACGATAACGACAAAGGCGATACCTCGTCAACGTATTCGTCGAGGTGAGGGTGGACGAAGGTCTGGGAGAAGAGGATACATGGTTCGGGTCGACCCATGAGTGGTGGGGTTTAAGGAATTCGGATCTTTTTTAATTGAAAGATAGTGAAATTGAAATTAGGGTTTTAGGTTTGAAGTTTTAGTGAAAATTGGGGTTTTTTCCCTGGGTATTAAGGGGGGGTGGATGAGAGTGAAGAACATAAGGGAACCGCCGTGTTTAGGGCTGAGCACCGTGTTATTTTATTATTAATAAATCTAGAAAATATATTACGACTCTACTATGAATTACTCTACTACCAATTTATTAAACCTATTTACTAAGGGTTTAATGGTCGTAATTCAAAATTTATCAAATTGTCCTTCTCATTTCTCCGCACTCTAGGATTATTCTAATTTTTTCTCAAATTATTGGACTGTAACGAATAAAATTCATCGACACAATCCATTTTTTCTCTCATTTTTCGCAACACAATTTTTTTTCCAAAGCATCGACACTTACTCCTGCCCCCTTAAAAGCCCCCGGTCCCAAACGTACATTTCTCATCTTTTTTTTAAAATTTTTTTATTTCTTTAAATCTTTCACGTTTTTAAAAAAAATTTCTTTTTAGTTCTTTCATATGTTTCACTCGTTTAAACCATTTCACACTTTTTTCATTATTTTGGTATATAATTTTTATTAATTCTCAATTATATAAAATTATTTTACTGCAAAATAATAAAAAAAGGCACTTATCTTGAAAAAAACTATAAAAAATAACTAATTTATGACTTCTAATACATATGAAGTAATAACTAAAATTAAAAAAAAAGAAAAGAAAATAAATAATAATAATAATAATAATAATAATAATAATAATAATAATAATAATAATAATAATAATAATAATTATTATTATTA
>JAUEKU010000010.1:969471-988017 GCA_032274805.1 Gypsophila paniculata
CCTACTGGCAGTCAATATATATATATATATATACGAGTAGTATATATTACTCCCTCCATTCAATTACAACTTGTGCATAACACTTTTTAGCACTATTTAGGAGTTGAGAGAATCTTTGAAATTATCGACAATATATAAGTGAAAATATAGTTACGTGTGATCTTGTTTGATTCGTCTTCTTAAATACAATATTAATATCAAATTTATATAATTTTTTATAACGTACAACTAAAGATATTAACGTTGCAAAAGTCGCATTGACATATGTGTCATGATGTCATGCACAAAATAAAGTTAAATGAAGTGAGTATGTATTTTAGAATTTTTATCATGTGCTGAGTAGTCAATACATACCCGTTAGAAAATCCGTTACTTTATAAATAGACAGATAAATACTCTTTCGATTTTGACATTCTAGATTTGTGTAACTCATCATCCCAACTCACCAAGCTTCTATCTTACAATTTTGGTACACTTTTTATTTTCTCATCTTTTATTGTTTTAATTCACTCTCATGTTTTATTTTTGTAATTATTGTTACTACAAATAGTCCATCTATCACGACTAGTCTAGATTAAACTAGTTAGTCCTGAACTCCCATATGAGACGGTTATATGCACACGAGCAGTCACTTATCCTGCCATTAAATCACGTATAAGCTATAAAATGCTAAATAGGAGTAGTCCAGTTGTATGCATTCAACCGTCTCGTATAATAAATCTGAGGCTGCAATCGGACTGAATTTTGAACTATCAACGACATATGTGATCCATGATCCATTAATTATGTCGGAGGTGGTCGGAGACTGGGAGCGATAAGGACCCGTCTGTCGATTAGTCCTAATAATTAGGGATGCCAATGGATCAGGTTTGGTTCGGAATTTTAAGTGGATCACCATTCCAAATCCAAACTCGACTTTAAATCAAACCTCCAGAACCGTGTCTACTGTCTTATAATATTGTTTGTCGGACAATTTTAGTGTAACTTACAATAAGACGGTCTTACGACAATTTGTGTGTTCGTAGATTAATAGTAAAGGATGACAGATGAAATGGCCGTCATTGATGAGTTTTAGCTGTTGATCATTAGGCGCTACACCATGAGTAGGGAAAAAGGATAGTACATCTGATGTACTAGCTCATATAGTCGTTTTTCTGAGTTTTAATACAAAGTTTCTGAGTATTTCTGTGAAGTGCAACACAAACTCAGATTCCTTAAAAGAAAACTCAGATTCTTCATAAAAAAACTCAAAAACTTATACTCTAATACATCAGTTTACATCAGATGTATGATCCACGCATCGCCATGAGTACCGTATACTTGTCAGTTAGCTGTCGACTGTCGTCTTCTACTTATGACGAATTGGCAGCAGCTGAATCAAGTTCCCTTCTGTTACGACTACTGTAAAACCGAATTCCTATGCAAGTCCAAGGATAGTATTGCTTAGTTTGCCGTTGGTGGCAGCGCGCATTATTAGAGATGCGAGGGTGTATAGATGATCTGATCGACTTGGATGGTAGTTGCTGATACACATTGATTTGGCAGGGCTGTGTAGTGCTTAACTCATGCACCGTGTTTATAATGCTCATTTGATTGTGTTTGTTATGTTGTCGTCATTGTTTGTTTTTCCGATTTGCCAGGAAATTATGATGTCAGACTCATTTGTTATTGTTGAAAAGGAAGATGTTCCCTGTATTGAAGTGACTGATGTAGAGAAAGATGTGATGATGGGAAAGAGTGTAGAGATACCTATTGAGGTAGAGGGACCAAAGAAAGAGGACGACGTCAAGACATCTGAACAGAAAACCGAGGAATCCAGGACGGTAGAACATGGAAAGCAGAATACTGATCGTCTTCACAAGAATGAAAAAACTGGGGATGACGAGACGAGTAACAAAGGACTTCGTAGTGATAAGTATCGGGAGGAAATTAAGACAAAGCAGGTAGAGAATGAATCTGAGAAACAGCTTGAGAAAGCAAATGATGGTGACGATGTTTTAGCCGATGTATCTGAGACTGACGGTGGCAAACAGAAGAAGAAAGAGAAGGACAAGAAAGATAAATCAGAGAAGAAGCAAAAGGTTGCGAAAACTGGGAAGGGAGAATTGGAAGAATCAGAGGAAGAAAAGAAACATAGCAAGGAAGACAAAAAGAAGAAAAAGAAAGACAAGACGCATGATGACGATGATGATGAGTTTGAGGCAGAGTCGAAAGATGGAGCGAAGGAAGCAAAAGACAAGAAGGAAAAGAAAAGTAAGGATGGTGAGAATGAGAAGGAGAAGGAGAAGGAGAAGAAGAAAGACGGTGAAAAAGATAAAGTGAAGAAAGAGAAGAAAAATAACAAAGAGGACGGTAAAATGAAAACAGATGATGACAAAGTGTCGGAGGAGAAAGAGGAAATGGAATTGAAGAAGAAAAATGGAGCGATGGAAGCAAAAGACAAGATGGAGAAGAAAAGTAAGGATGGTGAGAATGAGAAGGAGAAGGAGAAGAAGGAGAAAAAGAAAGACGGTGAAAAAGATAAAGAGAAAAAAGAGAAGAAAAAGAACAAAGAGGACGATAAAACGAAAACAGGTGATGACAAAGTGTCGGAGGAGAAAGAGGAAATGGAGTTGAAGAAGAAAAAGAAAGACAAGAAGCACGATGATGATGAGGTTGAGGCCAAGTCGAAAGATGAAGGTGAGGAAGCAGACGAGAGGGAGAAGAAAATTAAGGATGGTGAAAATGAGATAGAGAAGAAAGAGAAAAAGGAGAAGAAAAAGAAGGATGGCGATGAGAAAGAGAAGAAGGAGAAAACGGAGAAGAAAAAGGATGTTAAAAATGATATTGAGAAGAAAAAGAACAAGGACGGTAAAACGAAGACAGATGATGACAAAGGGTCAGAGAAGAAAAAGGAAAAGGAATTGAAGAAGAAAAAGAAAGACGAGAAACTTGATGATGATGATGATGATGATGATGAGGAGGAGGAGGAAGTGTTTGACGTAAAGTCGAAAGGTGGGGCGAAGGAAGCAAAAGACAAGAAGGAGAAGAAAATTAAGGATGATGTTATTGATACAGAGAAGAAAGTGAAAAAGGAGAAGAAAAAGAAGGATGGTGAAGATGATAAAGAGACGAAGAAGAACAAAGAGGACGGTAAGACAGATGATGACAAAGGGTCTGAGGAGAAGGAAATGAAGAAGAAAAAGAAAGAGAAGAAGCACAAAGATGACGAAAAACAGGTCGAGCATAAACACGGTGAAGAAGCCTTAGAACAGGAGGGGAAGAACGAAACAAAAAAGAAGAAGAAATCAAAGAATGAGAGTGCCGGAGAGGAAGATGGAAAATATAAGGAAGAAAAGAAATATGAGAATATAGAGCATAAAGATAGGTGTATTGAAGGTGACAATTTGGAGGAGGAATCTAAGGTGGAGAAAACGCGGGAAGATACAACGGAAACAGTCGAGGAGGAGGAGGAGGGGGAGAAGAAGAAGAAGAAGAAGGAGAAGAAGAAGCAAAAGAAGGACAAGAAATCACCAAGTGATGTAGAAGCGGAGGAAAGTGGCGAGGAAAAGAAGAAAAAGAAGGAAAAGGTAAAAGATAAGAGCAAGAAAAGCGAGGAAGGTGAGAAGGTGAAGGATCTCGTGAAGCTAAAGAAGAAGCTGGGGAAGGTTGACGGAAAGATAGAAGCCCTTCTTATTGAAAAGGCTAATCTCATAAAGCTGATCAAAGAGGCAGAAGACGAGAACGCTGAATTGATTGAGAAGGTTAAGGAAGTCAAGCGCGCCACTTCTTCGGTTGAAGCAGGACAGTCAAAGGAAGCAAACGTCGAGAGCGCCAAGGTTCAGACTCAGGAGAACGTTTCCGGTGCAGATGTTGAAATTCAAGTAGCATAAGACTGTTTTCATGTATGTACTTTCTGCTTTATACTTGTTTGTGTGTTATAAGCTTTTGATATGTGCAACAAACTGAAAAAGAAAAAGAATGGTTTCATATATAAATATACTAATCTTTTGCTGAAACTTCTGTGTACGTTGTTTTTCTGTTTCATTCTTCTGCGTTATTCTTGTTCTTACCGTTGTTGCTGTTTGTGGTGTGATCGCATATTAAAACTGAATATCTTGATTAGGGTGCGGTAATCTGTTTTTTTGTTGTTCCAAACATGAAATTTTTCTCTGTTTCTGTTGCTAGTTACTTTATAGCAAATTGTTTGTGAATTTCATTCACTGCAAAATATCACATTAGTAGTCTGTTGATACCTTTTGCACATTTTGTGTAATTGTGTGCTGCTTTTATCGTTTTCACAAGTACAAACCCTTCTGTAAAACCGTTTGGCATTAACTCCGTGTAAATTCTGTAAATACTTTACTGGTGTCCAATGACCATTTTCATGCCTCCAGTTACCCTATTAGTCAGTAATATTTTTTTGTTAGGGACTGTTTTACTATAAGCATCGCCATTATTAGTTAGTATTATCGCTTACGTAGTTGGTTGTCACTCGACCATTGTAAGTGACCCTTTCATCTGTAACTGTCACTCGATAATCCGTCTCTGGAGTTCCTGCAGTAATAGCATGCCTAAAATTCACATGAATATACTGAATCTGGTGGTGGTTACATCTTACTGAAGCTATTATGTGGCATGAATAACTTACTGAAGCTCATTGGAGAGCTATGAAAGCCAGAATTATTCTTGACTACAGCTGCCAGAAATTAATTACACAGTTACTTCACTTTCACTATCTTGGTCCTTTTTCTGAACTTTGTGTATTCATTTTTATTCATTTTGCTCGTTGTTTCTGTGCGAATAGAGCATCGCATTCTGCATGTTATCTTTTTTTTGTTAGATTTTAAAATATACGAAACGACTACGCCACAACATCAAGTAGTGGCTTATGTCACAGCTGCTTCGCTAACAAGCGGCTTTTTCCCAAACCTAAGGAAAAACACGGTCTTGTTTAGGCCGATTAAGACACTAATATTCTAAGTTTAGATTATTTTTTAGGAAAAAGTTCGAAATTCACTGTCGAAATCTTCCTAACGGTAGAAAATCCATCTGAAGAAGCGAACGAAAGCCGAACTCTGAGTTCAGTTACACAACCAGAAATCCAGAACACCGACCAATAAAACCTCTGATTTTAATTTTATTCATCACTCCACAAAGCTAAATTAGAGGAAATACATATGCCAGTCATTATAAGCACACACAACTGATACAAGTAGCTGCAAAGTCACAATATCAGCCTACAATATCCTGTCAGATTGTGAAGGCAATCTCTTGAAGAAATTAATGACAGGAGGCGGAGCTCGGTCCCGAAACAACGGGTGTCGAAAATAATAGAACCCTAAAGCCATTGCCACCATCTTTGAAGGTATCAAGTACAGTATGATGGCCACCCCGAAACACAGCGCGACAAAAATCCCTGTCGCTCGTGGATCCCTCCATGTTACCAATGCCTGCACTCGCTCGCCTTGGGTTGCCAGATCGCCCAAGACGGTTTGCACACGTGCCCCTAGGGTCCGAAGCTTATCGTACCTGGCACGGAAGATCTCAGGTGGCCTACTACTAGGTACCATGTCGAACTCCTCATCGAGTTCGTCTCGGTCAATGGTCTCGGCTAGTGAGAGCTTGGGGTCGAAGTGCGGGAGAGTGTCTCGTGATCGGAACCGGTAGTTCCAAGTACCGATGACAAAAACATAGAATGCCAATGTGGGTATGATTAGGTCAGGGAACCATACTAGCATCACTAGTAAGGCGTGTACGAGTATGGTTGACGTCGGGTTTTTCCATGTTCGGGTGTCTTCTACCCACTTTACCATATCGATCACTCCCGCAACCAAGCTTATTATCCGAAACCAGTTTACGCGTATTTTTCTCATGCTAAATGTGTTGGAGTCTGCGTCCAATAAGTATCGTACCACCTCAGGTCGTAGTGGGGGTTCTGACCGTGACAAGTGTGCAGCCAAGATCTTGACTGACGCGCTTCTTAGCATTTCTTGTTGGCCTAAGGCAAGGGGTTTAATGTGATGCATCAAGGGTAGTAAGGGTTGGGAGTAGACATGCAGCACATCTAGTGTAGGTGTGCTTCTCACAAATCGTACCGCCAATTCGATGTCTCCCATTTTCTTTAGTCCAATCGGAGTTAGGAGAAGTAAAGGGTAAACATTTCGATATACCCTTCCTGTTTGGAGTGTAGAGATGCGTACTCGCACCTTACCGATTCGGAAATCAGGACGCGTGGCTTCTTGTAATTCATCGGAGTCAAATACACCACAACTGTCAAACACCCCGATAGTTAAGACGGTACAGGGGTCGTACACCTTCCATGTATATTGCTCGTTCCACTTTGGATCTAAACTGTTCGATATCGTTCTAGTGCGCACCCACTTCGGTCCGTACTTTGCTACTGCGTATGCATCTGTATACCCTTTACCATTCACGCCCTTCATTGGCAAAAGACTCGTGCACCCAATGATCCCAAGCTCTACTGTCCCCACGGCGGGCTTCCACAACTGTCTTGCCGTGGGACGGTAATCACTACACAAGTGAGCGGCCTCGTCCATCACATGATACCCGCCATCGAAGCATAACCTCAAATGCACCTTCCCTTTATACCCTCTTTTCTCATCCCCGCCAATGTCATCAAACGTGAACCACTTGGGCATGACTTTACGGTCATCAACGCGCCTCTCAATCGTGTTCAGACCCACCATAGCCATTCCTAGCACAGCCGAGCCCTTCCCCATCCGGTGTTCCAATGTGAACACCAGCTGGTCACTGAACGGCTCGGCCGCAACAAACATCAGGTCCTCATTCCAAGCTGGGGAGCCATTACGGCTAACAGCCGGCTTGGTTTTCAGGACCTGAAACCCCAATTGACCCTTTAATTGGAACATGGGGTCCTTCGACCCCATAAAAATATCCTGACCTTCTATCACCGTAACCCGTAAGTACCACAATTTCGGTGACAAATATACCTTAGCCCTTGCATTAACACTGCCTGCAGTATCAGTCTTCCATGCATCAGGGAACGACTCGTCTGCTTGCGTCCCTACCCACGTGGCAAGCATCAAGTCACCCATCTGCGCCCCGCCCCCTTCCAGTCTGTACCACTGAGGAGCCAGGGGGCTGTCAGGCGGGTCCCTTAGCGGGATCTCTGACGTGTCGAAGCAGATCCCGCCTAGGAACTCCCTTGTCGACAGCCCTTCTGTGGGATCCGCCAATCCTTGGCTTGGCGGATCCCATACAGACACCTCCAGTATAGCGGAGGAGTCAGGAGCGTCTCGAGCAAAGGCGAAGGTCTCGTCCCACTCGAAGAAGTTGGTTTTCCGGGCGGGTTTGGATACGACCCGATGCCCGGAAACCAGTATCTTCACCACCGGACAGCCGTTGGTTGGGAGCGACCTCGCCTTCACTACACGTATAAACAAGTAGTGCATTTTCTCAACTAAATCGAACGTAGACCGTTCTATCGAAATGCTCTCGAATGACGCTGTCGATACTGAACGTGGTATCGACGGCGTTGGTGGGATCGCTGGTGGCGGACCCGGCATTCCCGGTCCGAGACCAGCGATCTTCACTTGTGGGATCGACCCTGAAACTGTGGAAGCCATCATTTCTATATCTGGCCGTGGCGACGGTGGTGGTGGATGATCATGTGGTGGCGACATTGGTGGCTGTGACGGTGGCGGTGGCGGTGGCGGGAACTCTTTAGCATCTTTAAATTCTTCTCCAGGTTGTAATGTTGGTCCTTCCTCAGGTAACTTGGAGGGCACGTCATTAACAGATTCGGTTGGCGGGACCGGGGCCGCTGACGTGTCGGTAGGTAATTCTGTTGGATTCGGATTCTCCATCTTTTCTTCAGCTGGCTTAGAGTCATCATTGGCCGCTACCGGGGGTGAAACTTCTGGTGGCGGTAGTGGTGAAGGTGGTGGTGGCGGGACGTCGTCGGAGAAGTAGACCTTAAGGCCAATATCACCTTGAATCCAACTCAAGAGATACTTCTTCTCAAGAGGGAAGTAAATCAAGGCTTCCTCGCCTTTCTTAACGAACTGAGCTGAACTCAATCTGACTCGACCTAAATGGTTATGCCTCCTAGTCGGGCCGTAATTCTTGTCGTGGTACACGTCAATTTCGACCGTGTCATTAAAAATGTCGGATGGGCCTCTTATGTCAAACTCCAAGGCCTCATTCCATGTCGGATTGAGGTCCCGGATGATAGTTTGGGTGCGTTTTCGTTGACCGTAGAAGTCCACGACTACGTACGGGCTGGACGTCCCGTGCCCGTCTTTCGGTAGGAGGTTCCTTGCGTCTATTACTTCCACTACTAGTTTCTTCATAGAAGCCATATAATAACACAATGAATAAAGTACTAACTAGACTAAGAAATTTAATTGATGTAGTAAGTGGAGTGTATTTGGACCAACTTATATAGGGTGTTAAAACTACTCACATAATATAAAGAGATGCTCATCTTAATTGTTGGTTTTGATATATAAAAAAAGAGACGGAGAGTATTCGGTAAGACGGTTTGTAATAGTGTATCGAGCCCGTAGAATTCAAAATGTCTTAGTAAAGAATATACAGATTATAATCCGACAATAAACTTATCGGTAGGACGATTTGAAAGCAAGGAATGAGTTTGAATTTCACTTAAGAATGAAGGCAAAATGTGGGAGAGTGAAAGGGAAGGGTGTGATTTTGGGAAAAGGGAAGAAATTGTGTAAGTAATGAAGGTGATTTTATAGTTAGAGTGAAGATTCATGACATTTATGGAGTGAAAGTAAAAAAAAAAAAAAAAGGTAAAAGTAGAAGATTGTGAGACTGTAGAGAGATCACTAAACTTCATGTGCAAGCATCTTCACACCACCATTGGGCAATGGGCACCATCTTACTGTTCCTTACTCGTTTTCACTTTTGCTTTGTTTTCTCATGCACCAAGCTTTAATGAGCCTTGAATCTGACCGAAAATCGTTTTACAATTTCAAATTATAAGATCGGTGATGAATGAAGGGATACTCAATGTTGAATATATGTAGTTTGAGGGTAAAAGAAAATGAGTTTACATAAGTTATTATGAAAAACGGTCTCTTTTTTGAGATTTTAAATACCAGTTTGAATTTAATTGATTGTCGTTAGTAAGTTTTCAGAGCCTCGTACAGCCAGCCTACCTTAACCGAGACTAGAAATAGCTAGCTATTGTGACTAGATTACCACCTCTATTGATTACCCCTCTTCATCCATTCATTTGCAAATTGAACTCTTAATCTGTGCTATTTCGACACTTCACTTTGAAGTCGTGTCCAACACTCAACACGATACCTAAGATGACTTATATTTGACACTCCAATACCACGTCTCTACTATCTTATAGACCGATTACGAGTAATTCAAACATTTATTGCCGGAATTCAGGAGTTACCTAATAATAAGTCATGATCTAAGTTAGAAAAAAGGTAGCCAGTCACGTTGAATAGAGCAAAAGTATAGGACTAATAAAAAGACCAAAATAACAAAATATAGGACCACTTTATGGAAATAAAGAAACTTTAAGGACCTTTTAGGTTGTCTTTGGACGGCCCAAAGATGCATAAATAAGGACATAATGTTTTTCAAAGATAAGATGTTTTGTCCACTACAGTCTCATTCATTCAATTTTGCTTATATTATTGATTATTGATTATTGATTGGGGTATAAATTTGTCACAAAAGTGTAAAGTTAGATGTGATTCTTCAACATATATGAACTTGTTTCACACTTAATGTGGACGTGTAAATGCTATTTTCCTACTAGTTTGCTGTGCTGATCTTAGTCATGTTACATGATCATGTCTTACCAACGGTCCGTATGATGCAACTGTTTTCTTACGTTTGCTGTTGGATGAGTGGATGAGGGTCGGTTTTTAGGAGAGCATCATTTTCGAAATGATGCATCTAATGATCCACGGTCAGAAATTGATTGTCGAAATGAAGGCCAAAGTATGAAAATGACTGTTCAGAACTACGGCAATTATCTGTTGCATCTTAGCAGGCTGTCTCGACATCTAGTACAAGATTAACTGAAACGTCATTAACCAACATGCGTGTGTATACAAGTTTCGTTTGCTTACTACATAGACAATGTCCACATCCAATTATACATATATGTTTGTTACATATGATACACAACTAATATCATTCAGAAACCGACGAAATTCAATCGTAAAAGATGCACAATATAATTTCATCCACACGTTTCTTGCATATAAACAACATTAAGTTAGTCGGCGTCCGCTGAAAAGTCGGGCTCAGGAGGTTTAGGAAGCTTCACCAAATCCCTTGCACTAGCACCTTTTGAAAGTCGACTGAGATGAACATTTCGAAGGGCTTTTCCAGCAAACCTTGAGGCCAAAAGGGTAGCGCCAAGGCTATATGAACCACTACTAACATTCTTCAAAGACTCATTCAATCCTTCAGCTTCTTCCTCCGCCTTACGACGTAGCTCCATCTTCCTCTTCAAATGTCGGCGCCACGCAGCTTGAATAAACCGTGCAGCCCAAGTTCTCCATTGCTGAGAGTAAAAGCGGAAGGTGTGTTGAACTTGTCGACTGTGTAGACGCCTAAATTGACTTGCTACATATTTCAACTCTTCGGCTTCCAGGGCAAAGGCCTCAACCTCGTTTAAAGCCTTCACAGTTCTGGTAGATGACGGGAGATTAGAGCCTGATCTGGGATCCAATGCCCATGTTAAGAGCTCATCCCCACAGAAATCGCCTTCTTTAAGGAAACTCCGGTTCAAAAACCCACTTCGTCCACCGTCAGTTGTTTCACTCTCTAGGCGACCACGTATGATGAAAAGCATTTCATCGACTGGATCACCTTCTCGTAGAATATAAGTTCTTTCGGTGTATAAACTCGGTTTTAGTCGCTCACATATAGCATCCAGCAACCTTTCGTCCATATTTTCAAATAGAGGGACCTGTACAACCTCAAAGAATTCAATTGGATTGTCGAATATTTTCAAATGGAAGCACTGTATTTTTTTAATCGTTGTATGCAAAGTAAAACAGCACTTTCGTAGTGAAAAGAAAAAGAAGAAAAACAATACAGAGCGCGAGCAACAAACGTAAAGCAACATACCCTCCGCACTAACGCTAGACAAAGATGGCGCTTAATATCCCTCCTCAAATCCTTTGGTAAGCCACTGACCAAGCTCTCTTCATCAACTCCACGAGTTTCCAGCCACTTGTACTGATCATAACGTCGGACACGTTCCCTAAGTTCCGGGGGCAGCAAACGATGACGCATCCATTGTTCTGAATCGCGCCTTTTGACCCTCATCTCTTCAAGTCGAATTGTAAGAGACTGAAGATACGTCTGCAGAATGACAAATTCCAATGTTTAGGCATCTTATTCGTTTGTTCATTACACCTCTATCTATATTCCAGATAAGTTGTCCTTCATCACCATTAAAAAGCTCGCTCACAGAGAATCAACCATGGTTTGTGTCTATGTCATTAACCCACCCCTTCACCCAATATTCCGGAGGATTACTATTCAAGTCATTTAACAGATCAGTAGCAGCTGCAGGTATAAGTCAGTAAGCACATTACAGCTCAGCAAAAAAAAAAAAAAAAAAAGAAAGAAAAAACGGAGCATGAAAGGCAACAAGGTGCAGCCGCGACAAGACGCACAGTGTGAATGAAGGGGGCATGCCTTATGCACATGAGGCTCACTGTTCCCGAAACAAACTTTTAGATTCAAAATAAAATATTGGTCAAATCCTTTTTCAGGATTTTAGAGAGGGAGACATGCAAAATATGGATAATGGGACAAAAGGGAGTGCAAAATAGAAGAATTAAAGAAAGAACATGGACTTTGCATCGTAGAATGCATAGCTAGCTCTAAAACCTTGTTTGGCTTTAATAGGGCTTGAGCATAACTGAGCTAGAGGTGCACTTTCTTAAACCAAGCAAGAAGAAATTCATTAATTTAGCAATGCTACAAAATAAAACTGTATAGGAACATAGGAGTATCTGAGAGCGTTATATTATAGTGCTATTCTAATATTCACATCGACATCATACCTGCATATTTCCAATCAAAAGTGCAAAAAGGATGAGTCCAGATATGGCTAATGCAATGGAAAATAAGACTTCCCCAGGATACGTGCTGGTTTGAAGACCCTGACCCAATGTACTGAAACAAGAAAAGTTCAATATCACAAATTATCGAACATGAATTTCCAGAGTAACTCAGAAAGTAATGTTACTAGATTTAGGAGAATAACGTGCTAATTATAATTCTATGCTACAGACACCAGGTGATAATAGACAGTAACTTAAGCAGCCATCTAAAATAAAATTTTGAAGACGCAACTTCTAAGGAAACTGATGGGAACAAACCTAAAACTGCAAGAACAAGTACTACAGTAGATAAAAAACAGAATAATAAATCCTTGGCATCTCAGATTCTCAACAACACACAATTCTGAGTGTCTATTTTATTTTTGATAGAAAAACAATATTCCAAAAATGTTGGAAGAGAACAGGCAGCGGGCAACAAAGAGTCTTCCTGAACTCAGTTAGATGAGCATAGATGATCAAAACAAGCAAAAATGTATGTAAAACCAATCGTCTCCGAGACTACATCAAACAGTACACAAACTCATGTCAAAACTGTAAACAAACTTACAAAGTAGTTAATGATTTTCGCCACATCTACAATAATTTTAATATATGTCAACATCAATTTGTCTCTGAATCCAGGAAATTAGTTAAGTAGCACTAGCAAATGAAGGAAATTTCTTTGATGACTTATTAAAAAACGTAAGGGAGGATAAGGCACTCTATCAAGAGAGGAGCAAACTGCTCCGAATTACCTCAAATTCTGCAGCCCCCACCATAAGCAGTAACAGTACTTAGACATAAAGCTGCTTGATGAGAAAATACCAGACGATAAAGCCTGTTTAAAGATACCAAAGTCAAACGGACTAGCATCAGTAGCATTGCAACTCGCATTCAGGACTGATTTACTAATTTTGCTCCAGGTCAAAAAGGCTTCGCTCTGCTGATTGTCACAATACAAGAAATTCTTAGAGCATCCATTCGTGACCTTTCTGTCAGAGCAAGCTCCCTGCCAACAAGCATCATTTCGCTCCATGCCTACCAGATACCAGAAAGCTCCAACACTCTGCAAGAATACCAATCCGATGTGACGATTTCAAGCATATGCAGAATAATGTCTGCCATTGAGCTTTACAACACAATTGTGCAATATAGACTTTGAAAGGCCAGCCGTTCACTTGAACATACATAACCTTACGCATGCATAAACGGAGAACCAGCCTTACAAAATAAACAGTATGCTAGGAGCATAGAATACTTAGTTCTAAAAAGCTTCTGACGATTAAAACTAGCAATTATAAGGAGGTTTAAGTTACTTCTTTTGCAAAACTGTGGATATGGAGTTTAAAAGACCATATGTTTAATAGAGCATGTTTCTAGTTGTTAATGGAGAAAGGCATTTGATCATAAGCTATTTATAGGAATTTCCTACCATATGAATTAGACATAGTATTCTACACAACAGATTCTTCTATGCATGAGCAGCCAGAAATGTTTCATCGAAACAAAAGTATGTCAATGGAACGCTTATGCCTTCAATAGACAAAGCATCTCAATCAAGTAAAAGATACGGAGTGAGTATATCCACTTTGTCAGTCGATTTCTCTTGCATAGCAGCAAAAAAGACAACATAAAAAAGCCGTCTAAAACTGTTCCCCACATAACAGTATGGGTCTGTCCAACTCCAACATTAACATTTTCGAGATGGAGGAAGTACAATGTATTGGAAAATACTTTGTTGGCTAAAATGGCATGGTTTGACCACAAATCAGATGAGACCAACAAATACAAATGAATAACGTATTAGATGAGCAAAGAACTGAAGAGCCATGCCCATTGATAGATCACTCTTTATCCAGATATGGCATTCTATTAAACTACAAGTGTGGATTAACAGAAACCATGACAGAAAAGTGTCTTTATCTCTTAACTGGACCGTGGTGGGGAGAATAAATAAAACAAATCGTAGTAAACTGCAAGAGATCAAGCAACTTACATGGCTGCAGAGCATGTATAGAAGTAGATAATATGCTGCACCAGCCCAAGCGGTTTCAGCAAAGACACCTGATGTCCTTTTTAATTCCGAGAAGAGGGGTATGATCCTGATAAATCTTGGAATATACTGAAACAAAACTATATAAAGCAAAGCCTGCTTGGTCGCATATACGTCAGAACCTTTCAATCTGTGTAGATACCTCCAGATAACAATCTGAAAAATATAAAATCCGAAAATCAAAGGAAGAGAAATAGAACTGTCAGATGTTCTTGGTTCTAAGCAGGCATATACAAGGTGAAAGTACAAATGATACACAATAAAGAAGTACCATTAGAACCTAAAACTTCAATCACAAATGACTCAAGCAGTCATAATTGCCTAGTAAATCCAATTATGTATCGTATACTGCCTGCACCAGTATCAAATTACAAAAATCCTTGTTCATCACTCTGTTATCACTTATCAATGACCCTTGCAACAAATTTTGCATTCATTATCATTAACATATATGAGAGAGAAGATAACATGACGCTGACCCAACGCAAACTATATGAGCTGCCACTAACTTTAACTACTTTTATCACTTGCAATATGAAACTTGCTGACAACTGAAAAAAGGATCCTTTCTCCATGACATTTAGCAAACAAACCAATTGTAGCCCCATATTTTTAACAGGATTCCTCTTGTCTTTGAATCATAGTTACTCAGACTAATCAACACGTGTCGGAGTGTCTGACACGTGATTTTGCAAATTTGTCAGCACAGGGATCCAGTGATACAAGAGTCTTGACTAATATTTCAAACACAGACACGACATGCAAGTGAATAATGCATAATATTTCCTTAAATTTAGAATGCTAGCTACTTCAATTCTTTTCTGTTAGATATTGATACTATTTCTAGTGTCAGTTACACTTCAAATGTTATCCTTGATCACTAATATCACGCTATAACACAACGAGTAATGTTCTTACCTTTAATTCTCATTTGGTTTTTCAACAAAATATATATTGCTAAAACACTGGGTAGGAATTCAAGGACTAGTTAATGAGCAAGAAATCAATAAGTCAGCATGCCTTGTCCTTGTATACCATAAGAGAGATCATTAGACAGGATAATTAAAAAAAAAAAAAAAAAAGGGTAAGCATATACTAGTGACATGCAAGTCAAAATGATATCAAAATAATTAGGATGCTATAGTGGGGCACACATCTTAAAGATAATACTCCCTCCGATCCACCCAATTCTTTACTTTTGCTTGGATCGGTTATTTAGGAGAGGTCTTACAAGTGGGTAATGGGTGGTCCCCACCTTGAATTTTAGTGTAAAAAGTTTCTTAAAAAGGAAGCGTAAAGAAATGGGTGAATCACCCCAAAAAGGAATACGTAAATAAATGGGTGGATCGGAGGGTGTACAAGCTAATTAAAAGCATTAATCAAGAACACAGCCATTAGCCAAAGCGCACTTAGCATGCAAATAGCTACATGGTGAGGCATATACAAGCAGCAGCAACACAATAAATATGATAACCAGACCTGTGGCAGGGGCAGCACAGCAAGTAAATCGACAATGAAATAGCTTGTCAGATAGCGCTTTGCAATTTGGGCAGGATCAATGACAAGTTCACCTCGTCCGAAAACTCTTGATGATGGAGCAATGTATGCAGTTCGGAACTGGAGAGCCATGCGGACAAGATAAAAAAGATCTATAATTGTCCGAACAGTAGTAGCAGCAGTAGCTAACCTCTGGTCAATGCCCAAACAGTTGTGATCTGGATTGACAATCGGAAGATAGAAGAAAAAAGGGTCCACAAAAACTGACAAAATACATGAAACAACAAAAAGCTTATTCCAGAGTTGAAGGAACTTGTCTTGCGGATCAAAAATCTTTTTCTCAGACACCTTCAAATCCTCAGGAAAAACTGCTCGAGAAACTCCAAATCTAAGTGATCTGCCAATTGATCGAAGTCCTTCCGAGCTTTTCATCATGCCTTTCTTGAACGAGTTAGATGGACTATTGGTTACAGGTTTACCACAATTGAACTTTTCAATCCCGAATCGATATTTCATCACTCCATGAGAATCAGAAGATTGTGAGGCTGAGGAATCCAGGTCATCTAACCTACGATATGAATATCACTTGCACAATCAACAGGTCACTTTATAAAAATGATAGGCTACACATGTTATCCTACACATTTATTGTAAACAGATTTAATCACCAAACGCAAATAACAAAGGAAACGGATATATTCACATTTCACAAGATTATACATTGTCATAGTCGAAATAATTTTGCCAAATTGCCAGTCAAGCGCAGTTGGTTGACTCCCTTTTTCACTTAGTTGACCCCCTTTTTCACTTAGTTGACCCCTCCTACTACAGTAAAACAGCTTTTATTAGTCTTACGCTTTTGCTCGTACAAGCGTGTAACCATTGAGCCACTCACGAGAATTTCACTCCAAAACTTATCATTGAAGATTTGAAGTGCTTACTTTTATGGCTGGGTTGCATACTTGTGCTGGGTTAAAGAAACACATTTTTCAACTTTAAATAGCCCAATTGAAGTCAAAATTCCCAAAGAGCACATGCTATATATCCAACAAGCCGAAATAGTTAAAAACTTTATTCTAAATCAATATGATTCATAAACCATTACACTTATATTTTTGTGAGAATATATAAGTTCTCCACATGTGAAGTCCCACATCAATTGTGGAGAGTAGAATAATCTACTTTATAATGTCCAAGGGTCCTCCTCCTATAGTCAATTGGTTTTAGGAAATGTGAATTTCCCTTGGACTTGTAAAGTGGGCTTTCTCCTTCACCCGCGTATGGCCAGGCCCGTTTGCATTCTAACATGGTATCAAAACCCACGGTTATTTCCTGGGTCTCTTATTAAAAAGAAAAAAAACTGGGTCATTTATGCCACCCTACAAATTACGGGTAGGCCAATTATGCCATGAAGATTAAACCCTACAAATTACGGGCTCCACTAAGGGGTTACTCCTCCCATCACCAATTGGTTCTAGGATGGAACCCTCTTGGGCTTATTGCGAACGATCGTACCAACTTTCTTTTGAAGTTCAATTAAAAACAAACTTGATAGTCCTTCACACCGGAAAAATCTTACTTACCCTAAACCCCCTAGGTGTGGACCTTCTTTGAAGGCTTGGGGCAATAAAAATGATAACGAAATGCACTAAATAGCACATTCAATCCTCACTTCAACCAAATAATCAATCAAAACTTCGAAAGCCCCATTACAAAGGGAGCTTGCTGAAAATATTGATACCCGCAATTTTCTTATCCATATAGAATAACCCAATTATAAATTATACCCCGTAAATCATAATCAAAATTCAACCTCTCAAACGGAAAACCAGGAACAATGAACTCCCAAGATATTAAGGAAAAAAGGTCCACTTATCGATTCTAGTAGAGGGATTGACCCACAGAAACATAGAGTGTTTGAGCTTGCAAAGCAGTTATTCTTACCACCACACACTTAAATCCATAAAACTTTGTTCTGTGCGAATTTCTTAGAACTTAACACGTATTGAGCCCCGAAAAATTACCACAGTCTTACATATTTCAGTTCCTGTGACCATTGAAGTAAATGCAACACGAAGAATCGTAATAACGAAACTACAAAGAACGAAATAGTACAGTATAAAGTATGGAGTAAAAGATAAGTTCAAGAGCGTGTTGTACCTTACAAACTTATCCTTCTGACCATAACCACAATCGAGCATCGTCGGAAGTCAAATACATATATTAACTACACATTCAAATGAAACAACAACCACCATTAATTTAGTAAAACACAAACCCTAAAAACTCTAATGTTACCACTATTTTGTTCAAACCAATTGTAACTACCACACAAATTATCATGTGAGACCGCCGTATGCACGTACAACCGCCTTGAACACGCCATTTTGTACCACCATTAGTCCAAAGTACTCTAAGTTCATTGTATGTCGTACAACGATCTTACCATAATCACTAACATGCTAAATATAAAGAAGAGAAAACACAACCACACAATTTAACATTATTTGAACCCAAATAAAATTCTCTTAATGTAATATTCTAATATTCAATAGGTCTCTCGTGAGACCGTCTCACACGTGAAACCTACCCTAAATCATAGTAACTCACATTTCTAAAAATAGAAATAATTAACTCATGTGAAACCGTCTTACGCGTGATACCTACACTAAATCAAAGTAACTTCCATTTCTAAGAACAGAGTTAACTACCTCATGACATGAGAGGTCCCATGATAAATTTATCGTAAATTGTGATCAATAATAAATAAAATTCAACATACGATAGTGAAAGACCGTCTTTTTTGAGACGAATTAACAAAAATAATAACATAAAAGTCTATGGAAGCAAACACTGAAACAACAAAAGAATCTGCAAACATCCATGGGCCGATGACCCGGATCCACAAAACGGGTC
>JAUEKU010000010.1:988117-998544 GCA_032274805.1 Gypsophila paniculata
GTAATTAGTATGATTTTAATTGTAATTAATTAGTTAATTAAGTAACGGAAAGAGAAAAAAAAAGTGAGTAAATAAATGTAGTTTATGTGTGGTTTAATTGAAATTAATTATGTAATTATCAAAAAAATTAAAAAAAAAAAGGAAAAAAAAAAAGAGGGAAGAAATATGTGAATGTTGTGAGAGAAAGTGGGGTAGAGTTTAGTGGACTTTTTTAGGAAATTGCCGGCTACCTGCGCTTGGACTATGTAAACCTTGTCTGTTTTTACGTAGACGGATCGCCTTATATCGTGAGATTTAAGTGAATTTCGATAAATTTATTGAAATTACTTATTGAAATTATGTTTTAGTGGAAGTATTTGTTGTAATTATCTATATTTTTAAGTGATTGTGGGTTATTATAGACGGTGTTATTATCAGTATATTTAGTTTTCTTTTCATACTTGGTATTTTTACTTGGTCTTAGGTGTTTTGGAACTATGAATTAGAATTAGAAATAGTATTTGAAAGGGTATTTCTTTGTTGGTCTATAATATCGTGAAATTGACATGAATTATTATTATTATTATTATTATTATTATTATTATTATTATTATTAACCTTTAATTAATGAGGATGAAACTCGGGCATGGTGCGTCGGACTAGCATGGTGCAACATGATCTAAGTGTAGGTTCGATTTGAGGATGATCCAAGGTACAACGGTTTTCGAGCAGTATGGTCACGCAAAAGAACCTTTTAAGTTTGATACATCGACTAGATTAGAAAGAGAATCAATTTTCCGTATAAATAATATTGGCCTTTGTTGGAATAATCAAACTATTATAGTCTAAAATCACAGGTTCAAAAAACACAACAATAATACAGTCAAGCGACTTCTTTCAAGTGCCATGTGTTTTTTTTAATCGCGATTGAATACCCTTTAAAGTCTATCTTTATTCAAGCTTTTTATTCAAATTAAGCGAGTATGTTCGAGTATAATAATTCAAATTTGTTTTGCTGATTTGGCTCGGGCATGTCATTTTGAGGATGACCACCCCTGGAAAGGGAGACGTACAGAGGGCAGAAACCTGCACCATGAATATACAAACAGCACGACGGTAGCACAGAACACCAGTATTACCTGCAAATGGCAACGACTCGTCGACTTGAGATCATTTGCCTTCATCTGCTCTTATTAATTATTTACAAGGAGATGAGATGTACAACCTTTGCAACATACACTTTCAAACTTCCTAAATCTGCAAATCGATTCATATGTACATTATGCTCAGCAGACTCGATAACTACAGTACGAAGCAACCATTAACGTCTCCGGAAATGGCAGGAGCAGCTTATATGGTTTTTCGACTAAAGCTGCCGATTTATTTGACCTAAAAACATAAACCCTTAAACAAGATTTTTTAAGGCTACTTAAAATCGCTACAACATCTAATCAACCAAACGGAAATGTAAAAACCAGACGATTTGTACAATGTCATCTAACCTACAACGGAGTAACGTCTAAACTACCTTATTCTTTTTCGATTTTTCACTTCATGAGTGACTTCTAGCTCTGTGAATGTACAAAAGTCCGTCATATTTGCCGTGAACCTACAGTGAAATATATAACCAGTGAAGCAAATGGAAGGAGCTAACTCGGGTTTTTTATGACCCTGACGGTGCTGTAAAAGCGTTTGAGATCCTTCATTGCCTTCTCTTCGATCTGGATGGACCGAATGGACGAGGGGGAATCTATCTCAGGTTTGAACCACCGGCTTGGGGTGGCAGAATCAGAGGGCGAGCCCTGACCTGTAATAGTGACTGAGAACCCAGTTGTCCTTGATTTCGGGCTATGTGCTTGCTGATGTTTTTTCACCTGTTAATACCATCGCTAGAAAATCAGCAGTGACTCCAACGTGAACATATGACCAACAGCAACATCATTTTCGTAATCGGGAGTAAGAAAGTAAATCACACTATATATTCTAGGCAGTTAATCTGTCATTTGATAAGATATATGGCACATTCATATTATTGCATGCAAGGAAAGCCGCAAGCGCATAAAGCTGAGAAATAAACAGCAGTATAAAATAGGGAGTACCAATGGAAAAGTACCTGCTGCATCTGTATATCCCTAAGAGAAGGGCGAGAAGGATGAGGCGGCGTCCCAGAAGCAGCCCAACGTGGTACGCTTGAGTCTCCATCCTGTGATGACTGTGGTGCTGCCATAGAAATAGGGCTAGAGGGCAGAAGAGAACTCAGCAAAAACTTCCCGTTCCTCCTATCATCAGGGAGCTCTTCTGGTTGAATTTTAATTTTAGCAGGAAGATTTCCTGTCACTTTCTTTTGCTCGTGTTGGATTTCACGGAGAGAGGCAGACTTCTTTGAAACCTTAGCTCCACCCCATGCAGGACCCTCGGTTTTAGGAGCTGGTGGTGGAGTAACAACTACTGCAACTGGCTCATCAAGAGCGCCACTCAAAAACATAGACAGACCTCCCTTCCTGCCCTTCTTCTTTGTTGGCACCGCTGACGAACCTTTGCTCTTTGTATCTATAACATCTTTCTTTTGATAGAGAATAGGGGAGTCTCCAGTGGTTGCATCCTTGGGTTCAGCAGCAATCTGTTGATTGCACAATTAATCGAGAGCGCGAGAGAAATACCACAAGAAAACGAGAAGCTAAAATTTTCACTTTCCACAGCCTGTTCGAAAGTACTCTCTTTCATTTCGGATAAACAGCCAAGCAAGCACACATATAAAGAATAATGCACAAAAAAATTACCTTCTCCTCAGTAGGTTTGATCACTTGAGCATCCAGAACAGTGTTACAAGGAAGTGATTCCACCTCACTGCCTGATACGGCATCCGATTCCACCTGACGTTCTTTAAGTTTGCTCTTTCTTTTCTGCTTCTTAGACGTCCCCGCCTTCTTAGAGCCCTTACCATCTAAGGAAATTGAGGCCGATGGTTTTGTTGTTGTTTCCGCTGGAATACCAAGCTCAGCAAGGGAGCTTTCAAGTGCAGGCTTTGTATGCAGCTTGGCCATCTGTTGGTCGTCGAGGACATGCCCCTTCAATTGTTTAGCCTCAAGAACCTCAATCTGTTGCAACTTCTTCCGCAGTATTCTAACGTGCTTATTCAACTCTGGATTAGCGTCAGTCATCGGCAATAGAAAGCCCTCTGATCTTAAGTTACCAACATGATTTACAGCATCTACCATGGGAACATTATCACGAAACCTTGGAGTCTCACTGTCGCTGTAGTCCTCTTCGCTGTTGATTATGGCAGGGAAAGTAGCTGTTGGAGTTGGCAGTCGGCGATGACTCCAAGGCTCGGATGATCTCATATCCAACAATTTTTCAACATGAACAAGAATATCAGTTGAGGCAGTAGCAACAGCATTTGAACAGACCGTAAAAATATAGTCAAGGTTGCGAATGACAAGCTCCTGCAAGCCATAGTTGAAATGTCACTAATGAAATAAATAAAACGTCATGATGAATAGTCTAAGCTTATCTCAAAGAACACACAAAAAGTGTTTACAAAGGTAAAGTTAAAGAAGCTGTCTACCTCACAGTGCTTCCGAAGATCATCTGCTCCCAACGCATCTGCAATTTCCAGCATTTGCAGAGCACTGCGCGGTTCCACAAGACATTCTGCAGCCACTTTCTCGCAAAGGCTCTTTAAGCTAGGTGCTTGGTTTTTGCTAACATCCTCTTTTTCCAAACTGGATGGTGCGCTGGCCGACTCCATCTCATTGAACATAAAGCCCTCGTCCAACTCTTCCAGTTCATTGTTGCCATTTACGTTTTGCGTTTGATGGTCATTAACAGTGTTGCCAGGATAAGCAGGATGGTAAATCGAACCAACAATCAGCAGATGTGTTTCACCAACTGAAACTTTGGTAGCCCTCTTTACACCATGCAGCCTAGTTACAACCGGTGCCTTATCTTTGCTTTTCTTCATATCCCACATATAGACATCACCAGTGCATGTAACAGCGGAATTCCAATATTTGCCAGCAGAAATACTGACTATTTTCATTCCGTTAAAAAAATATAACTGCAGAAGAAGGGGGAAACAGAAGTAAAAGGATTAGTATATTTTAATTATTCTGCAGAATCATTGAAAGTCGTCAAAATAGTTCTGATTATCTGCAATATCTACCTGCTGACATTTCAGATCAGGGTCAGATGAAGCCCAGTAAAATAATGTCCCGTCATCAGTTAGTGCCATACTGTGCACCATCCCTGCTGCTACACCAACAACTTGCAGTTTTGTCATCCTGTAAAACTTCATTAAAGCATTCCCATTTTTCTTCAAATTTCTGGAAATAACCACACGTCTTGGTGTTACAAGTCTATGACCCCAAGTGAACACCTACAACAGTCAAAACACAAGTAAGGCTCTATGGAGCACACCGAGAAACATAGATGGATATATATAACAATTAACAAGTATACCTCTCCATCTGCTCCCAAAACAACGGTGTGATACTTTGCCGTAGTCACTCCAGTAAAAACCTTTCCTTTCAAATATTCAACCAATCTGGGGGTATTATTTGAACTTGAGTTTGATGTACCATAACCGAGTTGTCCTTCCTTGTTACATCCCCACGTGAAAACTTCACCAGTCTCAGAAACAGCTGCGGTGTGTTTATTTGCTGCCGCAACAGCGACTATCTTCACCTTCAAAGAACTAACCCTTCGAGGGGTAGGCTGGGTGTCCACAGATGCGTAACCAAGTTGGCCCTCTGCACATTCAATTTGAAAAGAACAACAAAAAATCAGAAAAAGAAAACTTAACAAGTTTCGGCATTTCCGCATGTCAACCTTTCCACATGCCAGAGCCAAATGATGGTTTTATAGTAGCAATACAATGTGAAATAAAAGCCGCCAGCCTATAAGGTAAGGACAAATATGTGCTATTGTTTTTGCGTTCAGCAAACACTTTCACAGCATTAAACTGTTATTATACCTCGATTAGATCCCCAAGTGAAAACTTCCCCGCTTTCAGTAGCAATGACAGTATGATGTTTAGCAGCAGCAACTGCCTTCACCCGGCGAGAACCAAGCCCCGAGACCACCTGTCTTGGTGTAATTACAGCAGCCTGACCACTGCAAGAGACGTAAGCGAACTGTTAGTGCACGGGCATGCACATATCAGGCAAACGTTCATTAATACTTGGCAATGATGCTAGACAATTGACATTTGCATCATGGACATTTTATGTTTTCTCCTTGTCATAGAAGTCACAAGTAATGTCTAAATGCAAAATCATGAACACCAACTTGCGCAGGAAAACAAACATGATCATAAAGGGGTGAACACTGGTTACATGGTCCAATAGCGGCAGAAATATGTATGCATGTACCTATGAATGTCAAACTCAGGATGTCCAAGGCGGCCACCCCTACCGAATCCCCATGTATAGAGTTCTCCACGAGCAGTAACTGCCACACTGTGAAACTTTGAAGCAGAAGTCAACTTGATGTATGAACCCTGGAGTGCATCAAGTCTGCAAGGTAGCTTCTGTAAGTGAGCATTCCCAGTTCCAAGTTGATAATTGGTACCGCTTCCCCAGCTATAAATCTCAGTGATCACTGTACAACACATACCATACACTTCAGAATTAATTTCTCTTCCAGATGGAGATAAAGGAGACTCTTAACTACAGTGACCACAGAGCAGCTAATATCCAATTACCTGAGTCACGACCATCACCCAGTATCTGCAGCACCGGTCCAGAAAGGAGATCAATTGGGGTTCGTGATTTTGAGTCTTCTATAGTAACAGAAGCGCCAGCCTGAAGGAGAACACTTGCAACAGCGATATGACCAAAGTGAAGAGCCCTATGCAGACTACTCCAACCTGATTCTCCATCCTGAAAAGATGGGCAAATGGCAGTTAGAAAGGCGGCAAACGCTTATATGAGCTTCAAATTCATTAATTCAAGCCTACAACGAAACCAATACTTCGTATAAAAAAAAGGACTAAGACATGCTCAGAAGTCAGAACGTTGAATGCCTATCGTGTTTAGAAATGTTTCAAACTTAAACCCACACGTTCAATTGCAACACATGTACATCCACCTGCATATTGCTACAGAAAGTAAACAGCACAATAAGGGGGCAAAACAAAGCAGACTAACACACCCTTGCATCAGGATCTGCACCGGCCTCAAGAAGCCTTCTCACAAAAGGAATGTGATTCCTCCAAGTAGCAATATGAAGTGGAGTGAGACCAAAAGCGTTCCTCGAATTGATATTACCTCCACTCTTCTTTAGATGTGCCAACGCTGATTCAAGATCGGCTAAGGAGCCTTCTCGCACAACAAGCCAAAGATCCTTTTGACTTCCACCGAGTAAAGATTTGCGGCCATGACTTTGGGGAGTATGCTTGTGCCCTTGAGGAGAAACCTGACCCTCCATCAAACAGTTGAGAAAATAGAAGTTTCTCAAGCTTGGCAATCACACACTTTCCCCAAACACTTCGCCAAGTAGAAGCTGATTACTTGAGAGATCAGATATATATTTTGGCGAAAACGTGGAGATAAAAACTCAAGAGCTTTTATCCTTCTTAAGAAAATTTCGCTCCGACTAGATCATCACAATTTCACCGGGTCATAAAACCAATGCCATCGCTTGACTGAAAAGACGGTCTACCATATAAATAACATTCTAATTCACTGTCCACAACATGATTAAGTACACAATGTCCAGTTTGTCACACAACGCTGGTCCTCGTCTCAACGTCTAAGTATTCAGCATTCCCATGATAACCTGCCAAAACGTTCAATGCACAGCCATTATCACGATTATTGTAGCCATCAATAAAAAACTTGTATACATTTCAACAGAATCAGTTCATGTACACAATTTATTCAATAATGGTTCCAGTAATCGTGATAATAATCACAACTACCTGTCCCAAGCATCCAACCGTCTCACAGGCTAATTTGTACTAACACAACGACAAATATATAAAAGAAAATGGAATTCATCAACGTTAACTTCGTAAAGTGATTATCAATGCATGGCCGAACATACCTTCTAAAGATCTTTACAAAATCTAACAAGTCTCATTCACAAAATCAATAAAATTTTGACCAATTCCTTCTAGTAAAAGCATCATCAAAACATCCAAAAATATTAATTTATTTTTTTTCAAAAAATAAAATAACTCTTCAAACTTTTATTAGGACATAATTTTTGGTAAGTTAGGTAAGAAAATACTGTCAGTTTCACAGTTTCAAATCACAAAACTGTCCACCAAAATGTTGAAACTGCAACCATAAGTGTCAAAAAAAGACGATCTTTCACAATGCACCGTTTCCTTTTACTCTCTAACCACCTATTTAATATACATTCATTTATTCCCGATCTTTCAATTCAAAAATAAAACACTTCACAATGAACCATTTCATTCTACTCTCTAACCCATATTAAATCTACATGCATTTATTGCCGATCTCTCAATTCAAAGGAAACGTCTTAAAAAAAGACCGTCTAACACTGTCTTATTGTTAGACATGTAAAATGTGACCACAATTAGACTGATCATGACCATTATTGTGTATGATGTGACCATTATTGAGAGTTATAAAAGATGTCACATTTTAGTTAATAATGGTCACCGTCAGCCTAAACGTGGTTACATTTTATGCAAAAGTAAACTCGTCATTCACTTTGTTAATGATAAACTGTCTTTTATTAGAGCAACTTCAATTCAAAAGTGAAAGACGGTCTTTCACAAGACTTTAAATTTAATTTTCCCAAAAGTTAATCTCTTAAATTCAAATGCACACAGACTTAATTGCTTCAAAATTACTGCAAAAATATCAGCAAAAATGTCAGACATTACAGACAATGCAGCAGAAATCGTACATGAATACATCAAAAGATTCAAACTTTATGAATTAATCAACAAAAATTAACATTAATTGGACAATTAATAAATAACCCAGATCATATTTCCACATAATTAGATCAAATTAGATCTACCCATTTCAAATCAAACATAATTTAATTCACCCAACATACATATAACAACAAAAAATGCAAAAAAAAAAAAAAAATTACCCAAAAAAATGAAAAATTTACCTGAAAGATAATTAATTTGGGGGGAAAATGCAGGAGTAAAATGAAAGAAAATTAACAAAGATGAAAACTTTACGTAATTATTTATTTTTATTTAATATATTCCGACGTTACGTGAGGAATTAAACATGAAAAATTTGGGGGTATAAATAAATGAATAAAAAGAAAGGTGTAAAAATTTGGGAAGTGTGTGATTGAAATAAAAAGGGGAAATTAAATTAAAATTAAATTGAAATTGAAATTGAAAAAGTATGGAATATGCTTCAGAAGAGGTTAAAGAATCAAAGGATAATAAACACACGAGAGAGAGACAGAAAGAGGGTGAGTTGAGGGGATGATTGTTTGGTAGTCGAGATCGTGTGTTTGGATCCGCTGCAGTTGATATTTTGGTGTATTTAAGTAAATTAGGAAATTATGAGGAATATATCAAAATATATTCTTTCCATGAAAAAAAAAAAAAAAAACTTGTTTAATGTAGTTAAAATGCTCCAAATAACAAATGCAGTGATCTGCACACCGAGATCGTATGTCCCATTTTTATGCCTCATCTCGTGTCCCATCATGATAACCTTTTGACGCGTAATAACTTGGTCCTTTCAAATTATTTTCTTTTGTAACTCTTGAATAAATTAATGGTGTTTTATTTTTTATTTCTCCTGTGAAGCCGGGAGCCTAAATCGGTAATATGAGGCTTTAAAATCGGAAAAAAACTTAGTTCCCTAAAAATGTGACATCATGCGCAAGTTGAAATTGAATGGAGGGAATACTTATAATAGTTCCGGGATTTTGTATTTTTATATATGCAACTGGCTTGTATTATGCTACCCGTTGTTATATGCATGTTTTGCGTTATAGCAAGCCGTTGATGAAACCTGAACTGTCTAACACAGCATCACCCGAACACGACTTCCAGTGAGCCATCAGAGCACAAAGGGCCATACTATCAGCACCACCGGAAACTCCCATAGCTACAAATCAAACACCCTTCATCAATCATCACAGCCACAATATAGGGCCTAAACACAATAGCAATTCTTACGCTTCCATTACAATCGTATGCCGAGTGATTTAGTACAAAGTTTATCGCTTACTTAGTTCAATAGAATCCCTAAACAAATACCGTCACAAAATCAAATTAGGTCCCCACAAATCAACACCAAACAAAAACCCTCAAACACCAAGAATCTCGAAACTTTACACAAAGTTTCAATTTCTCTATTTACAGTTTCCCCTTCATTCAATCATACCATTTGTCACCGAAAATCGACTACCTCAACATTTCCTGTTCAAACCACCCACCAAAGCTACACCCATTTCGCAATCGTAATTGTGATTGCAATAGTAATTCAGTCACAGTACTCACATTATACAACAACAATAACGACCACGATATAAAAATACAATAAGTCTTAAATGAGACGGTCTAGGGTGAGATAGTTTAGTGTGACCACAAATTCTCAAGTGAGACGGTGAGTTAAGTCCAAGAAAATAAAAAAAACTACCAAGTAACTAACATCAATGTGAGAGGTCTCACCCCCGGTCTCACAATAAGCTTATGGTGAGATCGTCTCACCCAAATATTTGTCCCAAATTCTTTACTTTTTTTATTCCCTGAATATTCTTAATAGATTGTCAGTCTTGTGTGACACGGTCTTATACAAGAATTTGTGACACGGTCTAAATGTGAGACCAAACAATAATAACACTCACGATAATTTATTATGAGACCGTCTCATGTAACCAGTATTACGAGACATAAATTGGATTATAACGTGGTAAGTAAGAGGTAACCAATGCGGTGGTGGGGTTTGAGGGCGGCGGAGGACATCCGTTTTGCGAAAGCGTCTGCGAATTCGGGCGGGACCCGGTAGTTGTCGGAGCACCGGCAGTAGAACCGGGTCGGGTTTCTCCGGTTGAAGAGGAATGAAACGACGCCGTTTCTAAGGTTAATTGGGGAAAATAGAGTGTGTGAAATCGTAAGCATGGTGTTTGGAGCACGAGAGTCGAGAGGTGAGTAACTGAGTACGTTTATTATTGATTCAAATTTGAGTTAACGGACTTGATAAGATCAACGTTCTAATAAACTCATCAATAATAAATTATCAATCAAAATAAAGTGTTATTAAGTTAAATTTTGAATTTTAATTGTTATGAGTTTGTCTCGTCATATAAAAGATAGTTTTACCGAGTTATTTGTGTAAAACCATTTACGAGTAGTTGTTATTGGGCCTTTGTTATTACTCCCTCCCTTCACTTCCAAACACCCCGTGCATTATTCACGGGTGTTTGTAAATCGATTATTCTGATCAATCTATAAGAGTAAATATAGTCATGTGTGATCTTGTTAGATT
>JAUEKU010000010.1:998644-1008951 GCA_032274805.1 Gypsophila paniculata
GTTAAAAATATATTACAAAAACAACATTCAATAACATAATATCTAAAAAATCAATGAAAAATTCTCTATAAAAGTTACACTTATGTTGTTTTAGAAGAAAATTTATGGCTCCATTATAAAAAAAATCATAAAATTTTTGTATTTGAGAAATTTTTTAAATTGAGAGAAACATTTACTTTTTATTTTTATCAAAAAGTATGAATAACCTATTGTAACACCCCCACTCAAGGAGAACATGTCTCGCTTAAGTAGGGGTGCCACAGTGTTGGGTAAACCCAACAAGTAGTCACGAAACAAGTCCAAAACTCAATGTAATAATATAAAACTGGAAAGAAAGTAAAACAAGGTGAATCAATGTCCAAATACGGACTACACAAACGTGTTACACAACTCGTTTCTAATGAAAGTGAAATGTCATCAACTTGACAACTTCGAGTGATGCGTCTCCGTCAAGTGGCCCTCTAGCAATCGGACCAACCATGCACCTCACCTATGGGGTGGGGGAAACAAACACTAAACTAGTTAGCTACACATCAAATCATAAACATGAGCAAATACAATGTTTGCAATAACGAAAACATAGATAACGTTCAACAAAGGCGCCACACATCCAATCACCATACTCATCTCCATACACATCTCCACCATCTCATAACTCCACATATTCTCATACTCATACTGCGGTCACTGTGCGACACATGGCACCTGCGGTCAGTGCACGTCACATGGCTCATAATATAACTCAAACTTGCCTCACACTTACGTACCACGACATGACATGGAAACAACGCTCACAATATCATACAACTTCTTAACAACGCAAATCATCAAAGCATAACATTCAAATCAAAGGCAAGCATACGTTCAACTTAAAGCATGAACTAAAGCTAGGTAATCATGTGAGGAACTCCACAAGCAACGTTCATACCAAGCATTCAATCGAGCACTAAACACTCATCCTAATTCAAGACCTCACAACTCAACCAAATGCAATACTATAACCTCACTAACACAAAACTAATAGCTACTTAACTGAAGCAATTAAAACCAAAGTCAAGTCAAGCCGAGATCAAATTCCAACCAAAGTCAAGCAACGTCAATACAAGGGATAACTTTGAAAGCTTACAACTCAAGTTTTGCAACTCCAATAGAGACGAGGCCTAGTAGTGGTGATAGTTCATCTCAATACCTTCGAATCGGCCGTCACACGCCCAATTTGGCCAAGTAACGAAGGAGATATGGCTCTCGCAAAACGGAGGCAGCAGACCAACCGCAGACCGCGGGTATCATACCGCGGACCGCGGTTCCTCCGCTGGAAGAGTATCAGACTCAAGGCCGTGGGCCGCGAGTGTCAGAGTGCGGGCCGCGGTTTTGCCACTGGGAGAGGAAGTCGATAATGTAACACCCTGTGTTAATTTAATACAAATTAATTATTTTAATTAAATATTTAATTTAAAAACTTAACTTTTCTCTTATTTGTTCTTTATTTTAAAAACACGTCTGATAAATTTTGTTAAATTTAGTTCACTTAAAAATATAAGTTCCAAACCTTATTATTTAAAGTTTATAATTATTATATTTTATGTTTTAATAATATTAGAACAAAGATAAATTTAAAGATGTCTACCTTGTTACTCATAAATATTTGATATAAAAATTTAAACTTAACTTTATAAATAAAATTTCGTTTTGATTCAATAATAATATAATTTCCTGGACCATTTAGAAAACCCTCAACTACCTTATACTTAAATTCAATTTTACAATATTGATTTAAATTATATATTATGTTTCTTAAAATTATACGATAGTTTTAAGCTATAAACGATTTCAAGATCTATAATTTATACCTAACAATTTAGACGGATAAATTTCATAAGAATCGTTATAAAAATTTAATTTTATGATTTAAATTTAAGTATTAAATTTTTATTTGGTTTAAAAATATAAACTATAATTTTTATAATTCTTAAAAACGTAAAATCAATTATAACGATTTCTAACAATGATTTTGACGTAAATCAAACGTACCTAACGAATATCTCCAAACCCTAAACTAACCTAACACTAGTACACTACCCGTCCCCCATATACTCCAAACTCTCTCCTACAAGCAGCCACACAAAATCCATTTTCCCCTCTCTCTCAAATTTTTCTCTCCTTCTCTCTCTACTTCCCTTCTTCTCCCCCGACTCCCTCTCTTTTCCCGTCTCCTTTCCCGGCGGCCACCACAACACCACTACACAACAACACTCCACATGCCTCCCTCTTTTCGGCCGTACACTGGACGCCGGCACCACCACGGCCTCCGGCCTTCCACGCTACTCCGACCACCATCTGCTTCCTCCTCCGGCGTCCCTTCTCCGAAGACCACCCCCGAAGACCACCAACGACTACTGCAATGGAGAGTGACAGTGAATAAGAAAGATTTCTTTGCAATGGAGAGTGACAGTGAAGGGAATGATCCTGTTCCCTTGGTATCAGTTGCGAAGAGGAAGCCGAGGAAGGATAATCAAAATTCCAGTAGAAAGAAAACTATGTTCGATGAATATGTAAAAATGGAAACTAAAGGGGCTTCAATGGAGGAGGACTTGGAGATGGAAAGAAGATTAGCGAAGAAACTAAAAGTAAAGAATGGGAAGCTCAAGGATGACGATGATGGACTAAACTTTTTATTTGAAGGAGTTTCTTCTGTTCTTGATTTATCTGACCAAAAATATAACGAAAACTCAGACAGTGAAACAATGAACCTTGAAAGTAGTGTCTCTAAGAAAGGTAAGCAAAAGAAGAAGAAAAAGAAGAAGAGTAAAAAGCCGGTGGTTGAACAGGTGGACGAGGGCGTGTTGTCTGAGTCCAGTGAAGAGGGTGAGGCAAAATTGGATAGTGTAACGGAAGAAGCTGAAATCACGAATAGTAAGAGAAGTAGGGAGAATCCAGACCTAAAGAGCTCTGCCAACAATTCTTGTGATATAAAACAAGCAGCAAATGTCTCCAAGTATGTACCTCCACATCTGAGATCTCGTTCAGATGATTTGCAGGAATATTTACATATTCGAAGACAGATACGGGGTACTACTTCTTGATTTCTGTCAATCGATTTTCGTCATTCTTTCTGTCCCTTTTTAATCATTTGTTTACTTGTTTGTTTCTCCCTTTCCATAGGACTGTTGAATAGAATGTCGGAGTCCAACCTGGAGTCCGTTACAGGGGAAGTTTATTCAATATTTAAGGTATTGTGTGAAAGTATGCTACTGAAGTTTATTTCTTATTTATTTATTTATTTAGCTGTCAAAAGTTTATGCAATCTCAAGCCATTAGTTCGTGTATGGTTGTGTGGCTGAAGGTCTATAACCTATGTGACTGTGCCTATTTATGTGGTGTGCAATAGTGCATGTTGCAAGAACGGGTGTGTCCTGATTGTTTGCTCTACGAGATTGCATCTTGTTATTCTATTTTCTTTGACTCACTAGTTTGTTATTTTTCTATGTAGTCTGTCCCTCGAGCTTATGCATCACAAATTGTCTTTGAAGAAGTTTTGGGTTCTTGTGCTGGAGGTCCGCGTGGCAATGAACAGTATGAATTTAATCTTTCAACTTCTCTTTTCTTTTGAACGTGTATATCTGTCATATGCCTGCTAGTGCATAAGAATATTCGTGTGCCTTTTTTGGTAACATTAACTACCAATGGGTCACTATCCATCATTTATTTATGCTAAGCCATTGTGATTGCAGGCATTAACTACTTCTAACTGTCTTTTCACTATTTAAAAAACACAGATAATATTTTCAGGCTGAGCGTAATGTAATCTAGTCTTTTGTTTCTTCTGTTGGATGTGTGCGAACTGCGAAGATCCAATTATCCTCCCTCAGTTACCGTTTCTTGATGAAATATGTTCTCTGGAACACATTGATCATATTCCAACATGTTTTGAGACTTCTAGTCTTAGACATCTATTGTTATCTCGCCCAATCATTACTCCCCTACTCCTCATCCACAATTTATTTTAGTGTATTACCTTGTGCATACTTAAACTATGATTTCCATTTTTCTTTTAGGATGAGTATTCAAAGGAAGACAATCCATCAATCAGAAATTTGTCCCTTTTGCTCTCGTACTTGTGCATATATGGAGTATGCTCCAGGTATTCACCTGATATATGCTATATGTTTCATTTATGTTTTTGTAACATGTTTTGTCTGATTCATTGTTTGCTGATTTTTTGTAAACATGGGACTTTTTTCGTTCATCAAGTGGGATTTTTTAGCTGAAAAGTATTGACTTGGCTTCTAGTAGACCACATTAAGGCTGAGTAACTTTTTGAATGTTATTTTGCTATGTTTTTGTCAAATGTTATTCCCCTTCTCCAGATTTCGTCATGGAATAATGGAATATAAACGCCGTTGGTAGTGACTAGTTAAGGATTGGAAGTTGTAGGTTTTGTAGCACTTTGTGGGATACACACCCTTCCCATTTTTGGTACATTTTTGCTTAGCATGTAATTTTGTTCTGGCTTCTTAGTTGGCTTGTCAAAAGTTGGCAACATGGATCCGACAATTTGTAACTTTTCCTTGTATTCTGAAGTATGTACCCAATTATCTGTATATGTAATCCTCTGATTACATGCTTAAGCCACTTGCTATAGGTATTATAGTAGGATCTATCTCTTATTGATAGTAGAAGTTATGTAACCAGGAGTGTGTTTCTCTCTATTGAGGGATCAATGCCTTTGTTGAAATGATTTACCGACTTCGGTTGATGTAGTAATGGCTACGTTTTCTAATTTTTTGAGGGCTCATAGCACCAACTTTACTTCAAAGAGTAAAGACAATCACTTTGGCTATGTTGGTCCAATTGCTTGCTTATGTTTCCCGTAATCAAGTCTGTATTTTGACGGTCTTCTTATACTACATTCACTTCTATTCCTTGTAACTTGCTAGTTCGTAGTGTTTGAGAGCTGTATTATATACTCCTTCTAGTCCACCCAATTCTGTACATTTGTTTTTGGCTGAGGTGGAAGAATATTTTCGATATCTGTGTGATATATCTCACTAGTTTCTCCTTACGTAGTAGCTATTGTTGGAATTGGTTGCTAAATATTGTGCTGCTATTTACGAAGTACTCCCTTCATTTCACTCATTTAGCCCCACTCTCCTTTCATGACAATTTCATTTAATTAGCCCCACTTCTAAATATGACAATTTATAATCAAGAAAATGACCATTACCTTATTTACGTATTAATATTACCAAAAAAATACTCACATCACTTTTCAAGTGGGCCATGTGCAAATTAAAAGTATCACTATACGCTTACTTTGTTTACTTACTATTAATAATCATGCCAAACCCCAATGGGGCCTTTTGAGTGAAATGGAGGTAGTAGTATATTAGTTTGTCATACTTAGTTTTAGAAGGTTTATGCTTTTCGATTAACTCCAACTTACCTTTTGCAGAATTGGTTGTTTCTAAGAGCTTTAGACGGCTGAGTAGCGAATTTTTAATTTTTAATTTTTATGTTGACTAAGGCTGGTTTCTGTTTCTCTTTTCCAGTGACGTGATTTATAGCTTTCTGATCAAGCTAAGCAAACGGCTTACAGAAGTGGATGTCTTGACCATCTTGTCAGTATTGAATTGTAAGATTCTTGTTCCCTACTGGCATATGTACTCGTAAACAAAGAGCAATGCGAAAATCTTTTGGGACCCCTTGTGGTCCATCAATCTAAACTACAGTAACCTCATGTAGAGCCTTTTGCTTGGGTAGGGTGTGAATCTTATGTATGTAGCTCTATGTGTACAGTGTACTAATGCAATGAGTTAGTTTCTATTGGTTTTTTAACTCTTGCTTAGGGATGACATCTTATCCCTACCCCCTACCTGTTACCCTAGTGGATCCGTTCTAATCTGAATGCGTAGGATATGGTTGATAGAAATGTTTGATTTCTTTCCTCCTTCATGCCTTGGAAGTTTGGACAAATTCCACTTTAGTGCTCAAAGATTGGACAAATTCCACATCGGGGGCCATCTGCCATTTTCTGAAGTATTCATAATTGTTTCTAGATCACAGTTGTTTTCTAGCATAAAAAGTAGCACTCCCGTAGTTGGTACTTAATGTTTTTTTCATCATTGTTTTGTTGCTCTTTTGCACATTATGATACTGTAAAAACAATTGTTTGGAATAAACTGTACTTTTACTTAGTTCACCTAATTGGAAAATAATGCATGCCGCAGGTCAAAATTTATTAAACATACAGATTTGAAGTACAGTTAGATGAAAGCTGAGGGCACCAAAGTGGAAATTTTTCATTATATTATTTTTACTTAGGGTAAAATAAAGATAAGGCTGAATTTAGAGCGGTTGCTCGTCGCCTATATTAGTTCACCCGGTGATATCTCTCCGTGCAACCAGATTTTAAGTCAATCCATATATTAACCAAAAAAGATAGTCAAAAGTGACAACATTACAAGATAAGAAAAACTATACTAAACATCAACGTAGATTTCATGTGTCATCACTTTCATATCTCATTTCCATGCTGAAGGGTGTACTGTCTCATGATGTTTCTTGAAGTTGTTATTGGAGAGGTACGGTTTGAAAATGTACTTATGGATGAGAAAATAATAAAATGGACATGGGTGGGGACGAAATTATAGTGGAAATGAACGTGGCTTCACAACACTCTTACCCACCCACGCCATTTATATGACATGTGGTGATTTTCATATATTTGATTTTCTTGTGTGCAATGAAAATTGTAAGTGCCCGTTACATGTAGTTACAATGGTATTGAATTTTGATAGTACTGTTTCGGTAGCTGATTATTGTTTGCATCTTCTTGTCAGCTTGTGGAATGAAGTTAAGGGGCGATGATCCTACTGCCATGAAAGACTTTATCCTTTGTGTTCAAACACGAGTGAGTGAGTTAAAAAAAGCTGGCCGTGGAGATGTGGAGGCAACCGTATATGGAAAAAGAGTAGGACTTCCAGCCAATAAGTTTATGTGTTGATCAATCTTTTCTGTTTATTGCAACTTCATTCATCCTTGATTCATTGGTGCAGATGGAATTCATGCTAGAGACTATATGTGATATCAAGAACAATAAAAAGAGAGCTAAAGAGGACTCTCCACAGCACACACGCATAAAGAAATGGCTACAAAAGGTTCCACTCCCCTACTCTTCTAACAAATGGTTTACTAGTTTCTGCCCTTGGTTGGCACTTTGAAAATATCCATTTGAAATTTGATTGCCTTGTCACTTATTGTCCTGTGTTCGTGTAAAACCGAAGCTTTGCTTTAATTTGTAACTGAAATAAAGTAAAATGGACACAAAAGGGTTGCAATAGTATACAGTAGATGCTGCTGTTGCATTCATTTTGTATTCCAAGTCACGCAAACAGGAGAAAGTGTGCTGTGGTTGATTGTTCTTTTATCATTGTGAAGCCTAAACTAATTATAAAAGAATGACAAAGTGCCCTTTTTTGCTGGTAAAATATTTTATGAGGCAAACCTGTCCTAACTCCTAAATCATGAATTCCTATGCAGTTCTTATTTATTTTGTGTATAGCTAAGTTCCTGAGCGAGCATCTCATACTCTGTGCTCAGAGGAAGTGGTATTTGTTCTGGATTTTATAAGACGGTGAATCTGGTCAAAGTACACACACTTCCCGATAAGTTGGAATTGATGCTGTGACAATGAGTCGGATGATAGACTATGGGTTATGTATTAATTTTCGTAGCTAATGACTCTTCAATATCTATAATATGTTTTGGCAATGATTTTGCTTCAGCTTGGTGTATGAAGTGGGTACCAGGCCGTTCTTCCTAGTTGTTGCAGTTTTGTGGAGGCCTGGTTTTCGTACCTCTTTTGTACAAATAACTGCCTACAGGTCCCAGTTAGATAGTGTATCTGTGCCTTATTACTTTTCTGTGAACCAGTGTGCCATGTTGATCTGTTAGTACTGACGAGTTTCCCTCTGTTCTTAGCTAAAAGTTGAGAATATTACTATCAGTGGAATTGATTGGGACAAGCTACTTGATCCTGAAAAGAAAGGACAATGGTGGCATTCTGGGGATATATCTTCTGCAACCGAAGATATTGGCAAAGTTGCTGGTAAAATGGACACAGACATTCATGAGGCACAAAAGATGCTCAAATTAGCGGCAAAGCAAAGAATGAACACGGATACTAGAAGGGCAATTTTCTGTGTCATAATGAGCGCAGAAGATTACATTGATGCATTTGAGCAGCTTTTGAGCCTAAATTTGCAAGGAAAGCAGGTTTGTTCTTGTTCGGCTTTAATGCTTTACTTTTACTCTTCAATATCATTTTAGATCCAATTGTATTAAATTATTCTCCGACTTAACGAAGTTGTGTAAATGCCATTGCAGGATAGAGAGATAATGAGGGTCCTTTTAGAGTGCTGTTTGCAGGAGAAAGTCTTCAATAAGTATTACACTGCCCTTGCTTTAAAGCTTTGCAGCCATGACAAGAATCATAAATTCAGTCTACAGGTTTGGTTTCAAGTTTCAGACTAATCGTTGTCTTTCTTTCATTGGAGTCCGACGTTCATTGAGCCATGGATGCATAAGATGTGATTTACATACCAGAAACTTGAAACCATATAAAGGTTGCAAGTTTATCTTGAAACAGAACTGTTGGACCTTGACATTACCCTAAGTTATTATTCAAAGGCTCCGCTTATAACCGATTATGAGGGTCTGGCGTATACGGTCTTACTTATGCGTTTGAAAACATTGAGAGACTCTTCATATGAGTGTAATGAAATTGCTTTCAGAATTGCATTGAGTAATTCCCACTTGATGATATAAAGAGCACTCATAGTTCAGGGAGGCATCTTTCCTTTTCATGGTTAAATAATACGGAGTAATGACTTAAGTTTTCGAGCTTACTGTAAAGTGCCCTAGTCTAACAGATCAACGAACCAAATCCATTTTAACTACTGCTCTGATTTTTCAGTAACTAGTTTTCTTCTGATACAAAATTATGAACTGCAGTATTGCCTTTGGGATCAATTTAGAGAGCTGGAGTCAATGTCATTGTTGCGATCAATGCACCTGGCCAAATTTGTGGCCGATATGGTTGCTGGCTTCTCTCTTTCTCTTGCAGTTCTGAAGGTCGTCGATCTCGTAGATGTCACCCATCTCACATCAAAGAAGATCATGCATTTTAGGATGCTCTTTGAAGCAGTCTTCGAGCATCCGAACAACATTGTGTGGAACATGTTTACGAGGGTGGCCGTCACCCCAGAGCTGGAAGATCTTCGGAATGGGATGGAGTTCTTCATCAGGGAATATGTGGTCAAGATCAACAAAGATTTTAGCGTTAAGTTCAAGCTTGCTAAGAAAGCCCTTAACAATGTTGAAGGGGTACTAATGTAGCAGACTACATACCAAATTTTTGAAAATTCAGTGACTTGATCATTCTCTGAGATAAACCGGAACAAATATTGCTTCCTAATTTATGTTTTGTTTCTTTATGTATTCCCAACACAGGGAAATTTTTGTTTCCTCGTAATCTCGTATACATCATTGAAAATTGCATCAGTCGGCTGCTACTTCGTATTGTCAAGGAACATCAAGTCTTTGACTTCGCTCACTGTTTTTAAATATACCTTTATTTTCCTTTCCCTTTGTTACAATTTTCTCTTCGGTAAGAACCTTTACAAGGGAAATTTTAGTAGTGTTTTCATGGAGAATGCAACATTTTGTCCTTTTTTTTTCGATTTTATAAAATTATCATCATTGATAATTGTTTCTTACGATAATTAGATGTTATGAAGCATATCATACGGATTATAATTTGTTAAAGAAAGTATACTGTTTTGTAGTAGATTAGCACTTGCAGTTTAGGCAAGAAAATATGAACGCGAGCGACATATAGCTTGGATATACGTGAGTGAATTATGATTCGGTAATAGTGGATCGCAAAAGGAGTGAGTAATACGGAAAATATTTCCATATTTGAGTTGTGAATTAGAGCCATGACATCGTATTACTTCACATCAAACTAGCCGCAGAGAAGTAAACCACAGATATTGTTGTACTCCATACATAAAGAGTCATCAAATAAAGCTCATTAAAGCTATGTTCTTTTGGACTTAATTTCAGTTCAGTTCATTTCATTTCAGTTCCATTCAGTTCAGTTTAGTTTAGTTCAGTACCATTCAGTTCAGTTCAGTTCAGTTCAGTTCAATACCGTTCAGTTCAGTTCAACAACAATTTTATTTTTTTTATTTATATAGTTATTAATATTAATATTAATGAATTATTATTATTATTATTATTATTAT
>JAUEKU010000010.1:1021367-1034366 GCA_032274805.1 Gypsophila paniculata
GAAGTTTACGTAGCACGTAATCATTGATAGAATCAACTATTTCATGAGTAGATGCAAGAATGGCCCTTTCACATAAGTATTCAGGATTATGTAATTCGCTGAGTAACGATGGATAAGTACTATCGACGATAGTACCAATAGGGTCGGATGAATGTGGTAACAAAACATCTTCAGGAAACTCTATTTCAACCTCACCGTCGTTGGGTTCTCCTGCAGTACCATCTCCTACACTCAATATCCAATTAGAGAACTCTCTTAACTCTTCAACCTCGGAAATAGAGCTTCCGCCTTGGAGTCGCATATTTTTCGTGAGTTTCAATACCTATATTATACAGAAAGTTATGCGTATTAATATAATTGGAAATTGTTGTATAAATTAGTAATAAATCACAAAATACAGTTTATGATGAGTACCTTGCAAAATTGCCACAAATATGACGAACACAAAGAAGCACGAACTATGTCTTGTCTGCAGCCCTTAGGAACAACGGGCAAAACTTGTCTAAAATCACCCCCAAAGACAATAACCTTTCCACCAAATGGCTTTTGCCAACCGCCTGTACCAATCTCTAAGCGCATAACATCAGACATGCTCCTATCAAGAGCTTCAAAGCAATGCTTATGCGTCATTGGGGCTTCATCCCAGATAATTAACTTTGTACGTATCAAAAGCTGAGTCAAATCAGTCTTCGGTTTTATACGTGCACACGTCGAAGTTTCATTAACAGCAATGGGTATACTAAATCGAGAATGAGCGGTCCTTCCTCCAGGAATAAGTGTAGCCGCAATTCCACTTGAAGCAACGGGTAAAACAATATCTCCTCTACTTCTTATTGCAGCACATAGGGTTCTCCAAATGAATGTCTTACCAGTTCCTCCATAACCGTACACAAAGAAAACACCGCCTTCTCCACGCTCAATCGCTTCCATTATTTCCTCGTACACGCTTCTTTGCTCATCCGTTAGAGATGACAGCAACTTTATATGTTCTTCACGTAGAGCATTTGTGTCGTAAGATAGCTCATCTGATATAAGCTTATTGGAACGATCAGTTGCAATTGATCTGTCTGGAAAGGGCATGCCTTCAAATCGGCGTAGGGAACTACCATTGCTCTCAAGGGATTCTTGAATCTCAATTAGCGCATAGTTCTTTATTTCATCGTCAGTCAATCGCAAATCTATAAAGCAACAATGGTAATTAATATTACAATTAACTGTATAGTATACAAAAATGTGCGTTAAATATAAGCATCAACGGTAATAGGTTGAATATTAATTTCTAAATTTATCATATAGTATTTAGGGTAATATTGCATTACCTGGTTCTTGAAGAATGTTGCGTTGCCTATAAAGAATATCATCTGATAGCAAATGCCATGTTTTCTCCCAAACATTAGCTGGTCTAACAAAGCTGTTGCACAATAGTAAGGTGGTAAACAAATTTCTAAGATGATTGCCTCCTTCGTCATGGCTTGCTTCATTAATGCAATCTATGTATTCTCTATCATCTCCCAGCAAACCACGTGCGTAGCAAGCTTCTTTGAATGTTAGGTAAAGGACTCCATTGAAAGTCCTTATGTCTTCGTAACACGTGGGACCACGAACGTGATTTAATACCATTCTCAAAAAAAAATGCTCACCAGATGAGGGTGATGCAGGATATAGCCTTCCAATAGCAGAACCACGCTCTCTCGGCTTCCAGGTTTTCAGTTTTGGATGCCAAGTAAAATGACCCGGGAACTCAGCATACGTTAATTTCTTAGCTACTGGGTATATCTCATTACACTTCATCCATGAATAGAACTTCGTACGACCAATCACATCTCTATCCACAACAACGTCAATGGGATCATCTTCATTGAAGACAACGGTATGTTCGTCCGGCAAATGGTAACTCAATCTGACGACAGGCACAGATCTATAATGTACATCGTTGCTGAATATTCTCCAAACTGCTTCTTGGGGAGAAATATATCTACAGTCTTGCCATTGTCTTATCTCATCCCTGGCGCCAGCGTTTGCACCATTTTGGTTATTAGGCGATGTAGATACCGTAATGTAATCATGTCCTTTATTAATATACTTGAAAAGGTATTTGATCGATCTCGATTGATTACACCACTCAACATTTATGTGGGCCTTGTATTTGAGAAGAAGCATGGGATTGTAAGGGACGACATAACCGTTATCAAGGGGTATGTTCTTCTTGTAAACAACTACTCCATTATCCCGTCTTCTATAAACAGGGTACCCATCAGCGTCAACTGTTGTTCTCTCGGCAAAGGGTCTCGGAAACTGCTTAGAACACCTAGATAATACCATACACGGTGATTTCGGGAACGCGCGACCGCATGGACCATGGATCATATGATCTGACACAATCTCGTGTAAAATTGGGTGTTCCTTTGGATCCGGAATCTCAGCGCTAATTACTCTGTCAACTTGTTGCACCTCGGGAAACTTATGATTTCGATGGAGAAATAATAAGATGTGAGCATGAGGTAGACCGCGCTTTTGAAATTCAATAGTGTAGACAACTGCATTTATAAGATAATTCATTATGAAAAAAATAAAATAGCAAAACAAAGATACAATTGTACAACGTATTTCATAAGTGACTTACTTGCACTGACTGAGCCAAAGATTTCTCGATGTTTAAGATCTCTGATTAATTCATCTAGCTTCATCTTAAAAACACGAACAACAATGTCCGGTCTATCTGAAGACTGTAAACCGGTTCTATCTAAGACTCTTTTAATCTCCGGCCAATTTGGATTGCATGTCATCGTGATGAATAAATCCGGATAACCAACAGTCCTACATATGGCCATTGTGTCACGATAATTTTCAGCCATGTATGATTTTCCGGACGTGAATGAAGAAGGCACAAATGTACCGCCTGCGGTAGCCGGGTCAGTGTCTCCATTTTCAACAGCTTCAGCAAGGACTTTGTATTTTTCGGAACGAAGCTTATGCTGGTTGTTTTTAATGAATCTTAGCCTCCCAGCTTCAACCATGGTATAACCATCAACGCAAAACTGTTGAAAGAGTTTTCTTCCTAACAATATAGTTGCAGCCTCCCTTGTTATGGATCTATTTTGAAGACGAAACGCAAACCATTCTCGCATGGTTAACTTGTTATGCGGGTTTTCAGAATTGCTATAGTACAGGGATTCCTCACTGTGTGGAATACCGGTTCTGAAACCATCTTCACCGTAAGGAAATAAGATAGGATATTGTAACGCTAAGTACGACGGTTTCAGCTCACATATACGGGTTAGTTCTCCACTTCGATGCTCAATGATAATATCTCTATCATCAACGGTGTCTTCTATATCACCAACAATTAATGCCGCTACCTCAGATGCAGTAGGGAGATTATATGTCCTCCCATCAGTGTCACGCCTACCAATAAGGCGCATCTTGACATCATCATTTGTAGATGAATTAAGTTTATCTCGAGCCATCCTAAATGTAGATGCTAAAGGATTATACCGGTCAAGCATGTTCAACAGCCAACGTATGAGATCATCTTTAAATTTTGTAGGCTTATCCTTGCCACTGAAAAGATAGAAATAAGGGGACGGTTGTAAGTTATTCAATGTTGCATAGTGAATTATTCTAGTCACGACAATGCATAATGTTAGATGTTACAATAATAATCATCCAATAATTAATTACTTTAGTGCGCTCGAAAGTACAATATTAGAAGATAAGATTATGAAATTGGACATTACCTTACAGCCTTCTTTCTATTTTCAACCTCATCCTCTGTGTCAAAGATGTATAATTGAGAAAATTTTGGACGATCTTCATTAGGCGGTAACAAACTTCCAATTTTGTGAACATTCTGACCAGCTAAACGGAAAGTATATGGTCCTCGACCTTTGTTTACGGATTTGTCGATTTTGCCACCCATTGACGTGAAAGAGAACATACTATTATATGCTCTAATGTTTTCATTAAAATGTGCGCTATAAGGGTGTCTTCCGCAAAGCAGGTCATCAAGTAATAGCGGTGGAGTGATTGAATAGGGAAGTTTAACTATGCCGTCTCTGCAACAAAGTGTGAATACGATCTCCTTCGTTGTCGGGTCTTTACGAACGTGTTCGTCGTACCACATTTGAGCGCCACACTTCCGACACTCATGAATAGGGTCTCCAAGATCAACATAAGTATCTTGACAAATTTTGATAATAAATAAGTTAATAATACAATCATATATACATTACTGAATATTTATATTTTTTTTGGAAATTTATTCGTAAAATACGGCAAAATGTACCTGTTTCTAATTCATGATTAATGCTTGTATGTTGGCTGGTAGATGATTCAGGTAAGGAGTTCACATTTGTTCTACGCTTAGATTGTGAATTAGAACGTGAAGAAGTTCCTATGCAAAAACACACATGGATGATGCTTATAAGAGAATAGGGTTATTTCACAACAATAATCCCAAGTATCACTCATCTTCTCAAAATAATCTCGTCTACGATTAATCCCGCAATAATCCATAGTATTGAACCCCCCTTCTCAAAATAGTCTCTCAGACCGGAAACTTGAAGAACCGGTTAAATTTTTTATTTAAGCTAGCTTTTACCCTTATTTTCATTGTTATTACAATTATTATTATTATTATTATTATTAGTCTCTCTTTCTCAGTTTGCAAGTCTGACAGCCACCACCGCCATGCCCTTGAGTTTGTCGCCACAGCTTCACCGCCACAACCACCGCCATCTTTGTACCTTCACCGTTCAATTTCTACTGCCACTTCCGTTCAACGACCACCCAAAACCGCCCTCTTTACCCCTTCTTAAAGACTATATACCTTTTTAATTCTTTACCCTCTATATCGATCAATCGGTTTCCTTTCGACCACCACCAATTCAAACACCATATTCGTGAAGCTCCACCACCATATTCCATCGCCACCACTTCTTTCGATCAGCCTGTTTACCCCGCATATTTCACTCTTACTCACACTTATTCTTCCAATTGGTCAGTTGCCTCCTTCGCCGTGGTCAATTGCCTCCTTCGTGTGGCCACCGTCGCTCAGTCATTGCCATATTTTATCGCTACCGTCGCTCAGTCGTTTCAAAGCCTTTGATTAGTCGGCGGTTGGTGGGTGAGGAGGCAAACAAAAGTTGAGGGCGTGAGTGACATTGGTAGATGGGCAGTTGTCGGCCGGCGAAGTTTTGGTGGCTGGCGTAGGTTGGGAAGGCGAGGTGGTCGAAGGACGGTGGGGGTGGTGACTGGTGGTGGTGGATGAGGGTGGCGATTGGGTGTGGGTGGATGGATGAGTGATTTGTGGGTGAATTTAAAAGAAATAATAAGAAGATTAAGTTTTAAAAAACAAAAAATCTTAAATAATGTATAGTTTTACCTTTAATAGTAGGTCATAAAATAGGCGACACTATTTTGAGAAGGGAGGTTCAATACTATGGATTATTGCGGGATTAATCATAGACAGGATTATTTTGAGAAGATGAGTGATACTTGGGATTATTGTTGTGAAATAACCCTTAAAAAAACGCCTCCAATAGTTTTGTGTACAAAATTTTTTTGAATTCGTATTTGCGGCTATTTGTATAAAACGCCTCAAATGAAGCGCCTCAAATAGAGGTTTTTCTACTAGTGGAAAACAAAGATGAGGAGAAGGCACGTGGCACTTTTTTTTGACAAATATGATGATGTAGCTTCGTAATCTCTCTATACTACTAATTCTGAAACCGCTACAAATGTTCACGTTGAGGTGGCGTCCACTGAGTAATTCACGGAGCAAGATTTCCCGCTCACCTCTCACTAGTCACTAATGCAATTTTAATGGGCTTCAACGTTTGTGCATTTGATGACTATGACTGGGCTTATTAATTTAGTGGTGCTTAAGTTAGGTGCTTCATTTTGTATCTTACATAGTCTAATATGTTCGGCCCAAAACAAACCCATAGGCATTTACTTATATGGGAATGAATGCACTTCTTTTCATAAATTTAATCCTTATCATCATTTTTTATACAGTATTAAAATAGTAGCTCTCACGTGAGACCGTATCACACGTGAGAAAACAAAAACAAGTAACTTTTATTTTTAAAAAATAAAATTAATCACCCTTATGTGACATATCTCATGATAAGTTCAACATCAGACCGTCTCGCTTAAAAATTTGTGATATTAGAAATTTAAATATTTGTATTGATCTATAGTTATTGTAACTAAAAAAATTATCAAGTTCTAAAAATAAAATTAAATGTTAAACAAATATTAACAAATTCATTTGGATGTCTCTTTTTTCTTTCATTATATTCATGTGAAATAAACGCATAACTAATCAACTTAATCATAAAATGTTGCGATTTGCATTCCAATTTTTTTTAAAGACTAACAAAATGGTAAATTAATTATAATATTTTTAATAATAATTTACTCAAAAACCCTTAACGATTTAATATTAAGAAATTTCTAAGATTGCCGCGCATGTGCGCGGGCACTAACCTAGTCAACTACACTAAAACTCTCCATTAAACAAAACATTTCTTCGCAATTTTTAACGAATTAGTCAAAGTTTCCTTTTTTATATGTTATATAAATTTTGTTTTTGAAATTGACGCAAACAAACCATTTTACAAATGATTAAAACAAAACAAGTATTGATGTTCATTTTACAAATAATTAAAACAAACCCTTTCCGCTCACGGAGATTTTAGCTCAAGGCTCCAATATTCCTGAAACCGCCTGCTTATATTCAATCCAAATCTTTTAGGAAAAACAATCATAGTAGGACAGAAATTGAAAAGAGACGAAAAAAAGGTGGTCGAAACTGAATTCTTTGGATTGGAAAGTCCAACGGAATCGAAAACCACAAAACTGTGTGAAGAGTGAGGACTGTAATTTGTACAAAGGATTTGATATAGATACCAAGGAAAGAATTTCACAAACTTTTCAGGAAGAGACAGAAAAAAACACTACTCCGTAGTCAGTACTCACCACAAAAGTAGCTTGTCTAAAGTAACACTGCATGTTACACCTCAACTAATAACTTATCCTAAAAGTCCTAGTCGGTACATACACTACCAGTTGAATAATCCTTGTCGCGGCCCATTGTCGACAACAGTCTCGTCTGGGGATTCCGAGCCACTACCAATTGAATCATCTGAACTATCATCCGAGCGAATTTGTATTCTGTCTGCGTGCTCGATTATCCAATCAGTGAATTCGGGACTGGAGGTTAACTCTACCATTGCTTCCCGAGTTGATTCCCGTGTGAATTCCTCCCACTCCTTTTTCGACATCTTTCGCTTCGGCATTCCGTGGAACGTTGAGTAGAATTCCTTCTGACCATTCACTCTCCTGCTGGTGGATGATGATGTGAGACCTGTAGTACCACAAATTCAAGACACCATCAGCGAAGGGTAAACCACTGAGAAACACTTGCCAAGTGACCGAGAGCAATCACTTCAACAAGACAAAATATACATCTCAGGAGGTTGAGTTCGTTACAGCACCTAGTGAATCTGACCTGACCTGAATTAAACAGTCCAAATGAGACCCGATCTGACCCGACCCAAAAATGACCCGTAACGACCCAAATGACAGACTAGAAATTATATTTAACTTTATGTTTTCACCACGTAATCATTCCCTTGGACGTGACCCAAATAACTAATAACCATTAGCTTGAAAAAGTCTATTGTCAACCAAGATATTACTTTACCTTTGACAGGCGAGCCCCACCAGCTGGGGGTGCTGCTAGAAGACTTTAAAAACTTCCCTTGAGAACTATTAGGGGATTTCAATATCTTCCCACGAGGACTAGATCCAGGTGACCTCCTAAGAAATTCAGCACGGTGGTATCTGGGAACCATCATTCCACCCTTTCTCCATCGTTGACGCCAAACTCTGTGAAAAAAAATTGAATTATAAGTCATAGGATTCTAAGCATACTATCATAAAGCAGTGACAAGCATCACACAAAAAAAAGGGGTGGGGGCTGGCTCGTAGCAAGACTTTGCAAATTTTACTTCTCCCTCTTTTTCTTTATACTTGTCATTCCCACTTTTCGAGATACACTCTACTTTCTTCGATATCTCTTAAAATATTATGAAATAGATACTCTTATAAAGCTTTTTTCGTTACGGATCCAACAGTATAAGTTTTATAATTTTTGTTCAAGTAATTTTCCTAAAACTAAAAGGTCAAACGCTCATCTCGAAAGCTGAAATCGACAAGTAATAAGAAGATGCGGGAGTACATGATAGAGGCCAATCCAACAGCAAACTACAAATATAAAATTTCTATTCTAAAACCAGCCATCTGTCCCACTTCACAAATATATTAATGGTAAGAGTTGGAAGTGTTTAGAGGATGGTTTATTACTAGAAAAAAGAAAAACAAAGGACAGACCACGAAAAACATACCCACTATATCGCCAATTCAAACAAGTAATTAACGAGCATATCACCCAGCATAATATCACTGTTGCCCACGCAAAAAGAGTATCAGCAGAGCTCTGCAAAAGAATAGACAACAAGAATGTCAACACAAACCGTGATAGACAAGGATGTAAGTGAATCACAATGACTGCATCATATTTATATCAAGTAGACTTAGTAGAGTATATCTAATTAAAGTCCCCACTTGCAGGCTGACCAAAAAGTCTCTGTAACGTCAAAATAAATTATTCACACAACGGTTTTTCTAACATGTGCCCACTGGACATTTACTCACCATGTAGCTGGAAGTAGAGTATATTCTTGTAAATTACTCACCATTTATATGAAAAAGTAATTTCTTTCCATCTTTAGTTTCTTAACATGTGCCCAACGTGTACATATATGAAACATCATTCTTGTAATAGGATATATATCATATATGCAGCTGGCTGAACAATAATAAAACCTTAGATCAATTGATGAAACTAGTCATACTAGTATCACATATATCAATGAGAGTTGATACTTGCTGCTCAATTGTCACATATATCAAGCCAACTTAGCAATGTTATAACAAATAATAAACATATTCATAAGTATTATTGTAAAGGTTGTGTCCATGCCGAATGTATATTAACTATTTCGAAGTGTCAACTAATTTTCCAAGCCCCGGATTAAATCTTTCTCCGGACCAAGCTTCTGAAAGCCAATACTATGCTACGCTAAAAACATTCACATCTCATATAATCTACGAACGATACCATGACCACCTTATGCATTCTTTAATTGAATTATATCCAAGAAACCATTTACATGAATGCAAATGTTACCTGGAGAGTAAATGTAGTTGCAATTATTTTCATGGCCCATTTCACGAATTGAGCAATTCCGACATCAACACTTCCATCATCAGATATAACATATCTCCGGACAATCCAGTACCCTAATGCAGCTCCCGAGAGGCCAATGAAAACCATTAGAAGCACCGAGACCTGGAAGCACAAAAAGGATTTCGGGACATTAATCATTCACAGAACGTATAAACAGAAAGTCATTGACACAAGAATCATTCACACGAAAGTTTACACAAAAATCATTGACACAAGTCATAGTCAAAAGAAAGGAGCTTGAAATACACGCTATATCAAAGAACACATAAGCAACCAGTATGATGACAATGAAGAGTAGAGCTTCAGGAACATGTTACAAACAAGTAACACATAAATCGAGAGGGACACTATGGATATGAATTGAATAGAAGACAGAAACATATTCAAGTGTCCAACTGAAACTAACTAGTAACTGGCAAAAAAATAAAAATAAAAAATAAAAATAAAAATTGTTGCAATTGCCAGGTCCCAAAAATAGTTAGCTGAGCTAATGGATGAACCTATTCAACTTCAACTGATCTCATGTACTTGCATGCTGACAGCTCGATGACAATATGACGCCACTAGAGCAGAAATAAAAACAAAATATGGGTTCCGAAACTAAACAAGATTTACACCAATAAAGGATACAATTTACATAAATGATTTCCCTTTTGAGATAGAAGTTTGACAACTAGAACTCGTCTAAGTCTGACTTTAATCGCATTTACGCTTAAGGTGACACTGACAATCATATAATGCTTGCATAAAACTTACTGGATTATGCATCTCTTCACCAAGGCCAAAGTTCACAAGAATTGAATTCACGAGCTGTGAGAAGTGATGCAACACAAATGATCCTGCTCCCACCTGACTCAAAAGTGAAAGAAAGATAGAGTTAGTACCATAAAGATTAATCCAAGACAGGGAAAGGAGAATATATAAGAGAGAGGGAAAAAAAGATGCTTACAAGCGATCCATAGATGGTAAGATAGAAGAAACTTTTGCGGCCAGTTGGTAAAAGTTTCATTCCCTGCACATCAAAGAGATGAAAACACAAGTGTAAGATCAAACGTTGAAATTGCTAACGGAGCATTCCTAAATACATGAAGTCAGAAGATCAATACTTTATTACTTGAATTCCCTGCAGTCTGGCAGCAGATAACTTCTTGTGACAGTTTTAAAGAATGACAACATGAATTAAGAAGAATGTTCCTCAGACATGATTTGTCATGAAACAGTTTTTATTGCAATAGTCACAATTACACCCATGGCTCATTAAGTTGTGATGCGCTGTGTGGCGGCAAATTACCAGCAGTTAATTATGAAGCCTTTAATGGTGAAACTAACAGGAAATGAATCTCATAAAAAGAGCAAATAACTAAATGAAATCAAACTTTTAGGTACCTGAAAGAGAAGGATTATGACAACGAGTAGAATTCCAATGGCCATTGAACTGCTGTAATAGAAAGGTACCCAATTGCTCACAATTGGAGCAGCAAGTAACAGCATGACTCCAAATCCAAGGGAGATGAGACGCCAACGTTGGAATTCTGCAAGAGGCCCAACAGAAACAATAAGGTCAAGGACATAGTATAAGGAGAAACAAATGCAAAAAGTGTGATAGAAAACAGAAAGAAGAGACAGATGAAGTACCTTCTTCAACAGCAACAGTAACGGAGCTAGCTACATCGCCAACAAATTTCACATCAACGTATCTGCCCTCGTATGGCGAAATCAGAGAGCCCCATATCCCCTTCTGGATGGATTTCCACGCATCCTTTTCACACTGACACAATCCAATTGAAGCATTCCTGCAAATGCTTATATTATTAGACACGAGTCTCCACATTAAAAATTTTGAAGTCACCCCTTTTGTTTTGCATGTGCTTATAAAATTTCAGATACACCGAGGAGAAATGAAAACAAACGATATGCAAAATAGAGAAATATCCACATACCTATGAAGACAGATCTGTATTCTACTGTGCAATTTCTCAGGAATGACTACAGGAGGTGCTACCGTTAAACGAATTGCACTTGCATAACTCTCGAGTTTGAGCCTTGAACGAGGAACAACATGGACACGCTCACATGATATCACATCTTTATCATCTTTGGATGAGTAGCTCCTTAGAGGCTTAGGTTTGATAGTGAGGTGAGGATTTTCCAAATTGATACCTGAAATAGAACAGCACCAAATTCAGTGAACCTTCCATAACAGCATTAGCAAGTTGCATTGTTTCGAGGTATATCTAACCAGGAAAGCGATAACATCAAAATGCGGCACATTTCCAAAGAGAATTCCAATTAAAAGAAGAGCAAAATGCAACAGCTAAAAAACGCATATGAAAGGAGATTGACCCCATTAGGATTGATTACCACCAAATTACAAGTTAGAATACCGGAACTTTAGTAAAGGAGCATATACATGACTCCTAATCAAAGTAGAAATTATCAACTAAATTTCATTTCAAAAGCAACATTCGACAAATTCACCATCTGCAACAATAAACCTAAACACGATACTTGGCTGATGAATCGGGGCTGATTACCCTCTACATTGCCCAATATAGTGTTTATGTGAAAGTCAAGCATATAAAAAGTGAACCCGCAAACGAAAAGCAATAACCCAGAAACCAGAAGCATAACCCTAACGCTGTAAATTCAGTTATTGCGATAAAATATCAACATACCAAACAAAAAAAAAAAAAAAAACCAAAAAATTTTAACATAAAAAAAAAAAAAAAACCAACAAAATAAATACAAAACCCTAAAACTCCAAAACCTTTTATCTAGAAAATAATCAAATTAACAAAGAGAAAAGTAAACTTACTGTGGGCAGATGAATCAAGGGTGAAGCATAATACTGTTGATGAAATCAAGAGAGTGAAGAAAAAGAGATGATGAATTCGAGTGAAAAACTCCATATTTTTTTGAATTATTGGATGTTACTTTAACATATGCAACTCATAGTTCAATTTAATATGGCCTTCAATTTGAGTGCGCTGAAGAGGAGGATACACTAGAAAGATAGCGCGGTTTGAATGAACAATTGAATTGAATTAAACTGAGGTGAAGAGTAATAAAAGCGATTTTATAAGGGTGACAAACGAGTGCAAATAGTGTTTGCTTCCGATCAACGCTTCATGAACCGGTCATTTCCATCGGTATTGGATCGTCTCCATTTTATTGTTACTCGGGTATTTTTATTTTCGATTTTAATTCTCTTCATTCACGTTTAATTAAGTTAAGGGTCTTAAGGAGTTAAACTAGAGTAGTAATGGATTACATGATACTAGTGTTAGTATCCGTCCCGCAGCCGGATGACCTATTTATATTTTATGAAATGATATTCGTTTGAAAATATTTTCATGACGAATTTAATATTATAGTTCTCTTATATTTTCAAAGCAATTTTGGTAGAATCCTAAAGTTTACGTTCACAATAAAATTAACTTTTAATTTAGAGCAAACAAAGAATATTTAGTAGGCTAATATGAATGAGGATAGATCATTGATAGATCACAAATTCACAATGAAAGATAAACGTACTTATTAAATAGTGTAAGACCATTTTCTTTTACATTTAAAATATCTTTAGGTGTAATAATTTAGTAAGAGTGTAACAACCCGGTTTTTCGTGACTTTAATTAACTAAGGCGGAAATATAATTAAGTCTAATTAAACCGAATTATTAA
>JAUEKU010000010.1:1051091-1071091 GCA_032274805.1 Gypsophila paniculata
CTTTGAAGAACCATAGAGTTCTATGAGAATAGTTACGACATACTACTACTATAAAATGTTCTATTTGAAGATGTTCTATTTTTCCATAGAAATGTATTCGTTCAAGAAAAGTTCCAGAAGATGTTAATCGTAAATAAGAAGATTGTTTACGAATAAAAACTAATAAAAATTCACATTCAAATACATAAGAATTGTATAGAAACCGAAATAATCTTTTATTTTCTTTTGAAAAAACGTAAATAGATTTCTTCTGAGTAACGAAAAGACTATTCGAATTATGACATTCGTGAAGAAAGAATCGCAATGAATGCAAAAAGGGAACATCTTGAATCCAGCATTGAAGAATTTGAACCAAGATTTCCATATGAATGGGATACGGTATTAGTATATCTGAGACATAATTTAAATGTGATAATTTGTCCTCTAAAAAAGGAAAAATGGAATGAATTGATCGTAAATTATAAGATTTTGATATTTCTTTTTCTTTGAAATCAGATACTAATTGCGGCGAGAACTGAATTTCTACAATAATTGCAAAACTTTCTGATATCATTTGAGAATCAAAATGAGAATAAAAAAAATGGTTGTTCCCAACAAATCCATTTTGATTAGAATCATTAACCGAAATAATCAAATAATTCTGTTGATAGATTCGAGCAATTAAGCGTTTTACAAGTGCTAAACTAGATTTATTATCATAACCAAAAACTTCCACAGGTTCATAAAAAATTGAACCATTTAAACCATGATCATGAGCAAGTGCATAAATATACTCTTGAAAGAGTAGCGGATATAGGAAGTGTTGTTGCCGAGATCTATCCTTTTCTAAATATCCTTGTAATTCTTCCATTGACTTACATTTCTACTTGAACTAAAAATAGTAGGCATTTCTTGAGTTATCAAATTATACTACATAGTGCAATATGGTCAGAACAGGATATGCATCATGTATGGAAACATATATATATCCTGGAAACTGGGAGTCCAATCAACAGATCTTTTTCCTCTCCCTCCCCTTCCATACCAAGGGGTTTATCCTCGTTATAATTATCAGAGGTTCAAAAATCTTTTTATTTTTGCAACCCGATCGCTCTTTTGACTTTGGAACAAATTCTTTTTGTCAGTATACTGTTTCTTCTACACATTTGTTTCCAATCCATAATAAAGAATAGTTAGGATTCAAAAAAAAATAATAATCAAGGAACTCCTTACAGGAGAACCCTCCCCCGCATCAGGTACTAATTTTTTTTAACGTCTAATTAGATCGGGTAATTATTCAAATTAGGATAAGAATAGAAGCTCGTTGCTTTTTTTTACCAGAATTGGAGCCATAGGGCTCTATCCATTTATTCACTAGACCCAACTATAAATATGAATTTCTTTTGCTTTCCTCCAAAAATAAAACACAATTTTGGAATAATCCGATAGGGATTAACTCAAAATTCTACTAAAAATAATAAGAATATAATAAAAAATTTTCTTCTTATTATTACGACATGCTATTTTTTCCATCCATTACCTTTCAGGATCAGTCGCGGTCTTATAGACTCTACCAATAGTCTGGACGAATTCCTTACTTCATCCAAATGTGTAAAAGATCATAGTCGCACTTAAAAGCCGAATACTCTACCATTGAGTTAGCAACCCAGATAAATATGATATGTGGATACGATCGAAATAAAAAAAATTGAATTGCACTGTACAAATACGTTAAACCATTGAGCTAACAAGAAATATAAAGGAAAGATTTTATGATCAATAATATAAAAATTTAGAGACCGCCCCATTTTCTCAAAATTTTTGATTATCATTAAGAAAATACATCTTGTATAACAGTAAACCCGGCAAACCCATCATTTGCCTGAATGAAGTAAAGGAAAAACTAATAGGAGTCGGAATAGAATAAACAGAGCCATTTATCTACGATCAAATTATATTTGTTCGATACACCATTGTCAATATGAATGAAATGGTGAGAAAACAAATTCAATTAATTAGTAATCAACTAGGTAAGTAAATAAAATATTTGTGTTGGATTGGCACAAGATAAATAAGAAACTTAGATGAAAAAAAAAATAAAGAAAAGATAGAGAAAAAATGTCGGGTTTACTCAATCAATAGAGATAGAATAAGCAAAGTTCGTCCTTTGTTTGTTGGTGGATTCCCACAACAAAAAAGTAAAAAAATAAGTATGAATAGAACAAGAAAAGAGCAAATTGTGGGTAAATAATGAAAATAGATACTAGTTACCTTTCTTTTTTTTTTATTATATTATTTTGCTTTTTTTTCTTTACGAAGCTTCTTCTTTAAATAATTCTGCCTTCCTTAAAATATCATGAACAGTTCCCGTAGGTTGAGCACCTTTTTCAAGGAAATAACGAATAGCGGGAACGTTTAAATAAGTTTGATTCTGTATCGGATCGTAAAAACCCACTTTTCGAAGATCTCTTCCTTCTCTTCGGGATCGAACATCAATTGCAACGATTCGATAGATCGCTCATTGGGATAGATGTAGATAAACAATACCCCCCCTAGAAACGTATAGGAGGTTTTTTCCTCATACGGCTCGAGAAAAAACGATTCTAATATTTCTGTATATAATAGCAAATAAATGCATAAAATCATGGACTATGATTTGAGTCGTTTTTTGGTCTTACTTACAGAAAAAAAGAAATATCATTCATACTCATAACTCAAGTTGAGTAATTCCAAAAAAGTTCGAAGATAAATCCTTAGACATTTCTTGAGTCGTCTCTAACCTCTTTTGTTTGTCTCGTCTCGAATCTATTTTTACTCCTTATTATTTATTATAATCAAATTATTGAGACAATTGAAAATAGTGTTTCCTTGTTCCGGAATTCTTTCTCGTTGCTTTGTAAAATCATTGGGTTTAGACATTACTTCGGTGATCCTTACTCCTTTTCAAAAGGCAGCAACATGCCTTTTGTTTTTTGTTATTTCTTTCTATGGAAAGATAATACGAACGATAGATTACCTTATAATATAATCTATTTTTATTTGAATTTGAATTGAAAAAGTTTTTCCAATTCAGACAAATTTGTTTGACGTTTTTTATTTCATTTCAAACTTGTTCCAATTTTAACCCTTCGATTTATCTATTGAAGATATACTTACAAAGTTGGTCTAACTTATTAATTGTTACTAACCCTAGATTCCTCCCCCCGATAAATGAATCAATACTTTTTGCTCGAGCTCCATCATGTACTATTCCTATTTACTAACCTAACACAAATTAGGTTCCTAGCAGGAGCAGAACAAACTATGTCGATTCAAGAGCATCTTCATTCCTATAGAAAATGGTGGATGTAAAAATCCACAACGAATTATGTCCTTCAAGTCGCACGTTGCTTTCTACCACATCGTTTCAAACGAAGTTTTACCATAACATTCCTTTAATTAAAAAAATTTCAAACTGGTATGGAATTGATTCAAGATGGAATCATGAATAGTCATTGGCTCAACGATATATAATACTTTCTATATATCTATGAATAGATACATAGTTATCCGGAAAAGTCTTAGAAAAGGTTTAAGCTATTTCACCCCATATTCTGTCATAAGTAACTAACTTCAATATGAGTAGTACAAGCATATTCTGAATGGAAATGACCCCCCCCCTAAAAAAATTCTTTTTTGAATTAAGAATTAAAAGAAATATATTTATTTCTACCCGTGCACTCGATCACATTTGTTTGTGAGAAAACAAACGAAAAAAAAAAGATATAATTCTTAGAATTATTCTGATAATTTAATTGAGAACAAAGGGTTGGATCACATTATATCCAAATATCCAAGATTAAACATAAACAGAAAATTCTTAAAAAGAAGAAACTTTCGTTTCTGATAGAAATGATCTGGGACGGAAGGATTCGAACCTCCGAGTAACGGGACCAAAACCCGCTGCCTTACCGCTTGGCCACGCCCCATTTAGATTTATATTCGAGACACTAATAAAGGCTACTATTGTTAATGGTCATTCGTCAATCCCAATCCAAATACATATGAAATACATTGTTGCTACAATTCAACACATGTAAATATATAATAAAAAAAATTATTGATCATTACATAAAATTCAATTAAGATATTGTATGAAACTATAATTCCTTGTATTCTCATTTGAGAATGAAAGGAAAGATTTTGGATTTAGGAAAGTTCGAAGAAAAAGAAGGATGACCCACTTTTTCGTTTTTCCCTCATAAAAAGAACTCAACCAAAATCAAATTTTCTAATCTACAAGAATGAAATGTTTGTTATGCTTAATATCTTTAGTTTAATCTGTATCTGTCTTAATTCTACCCTTTATTCTAGTAGTTTTCTATTCGCCAAATTGCCCGAGGCTTATGCATTTTTCAATCCAATCGTAGATGTTATGCCTGTCATACCTCTACTATTTTTTCTATTAGCTTTTGTTTGGCAAGCTGCTGTAAGTTTTCGATAAAATCTTTAATACTCCGCAAAATTCATGATTTATCCGAAAAAAAATTCTAAAAATTGATAAGATCAGATAAGTTTTACATCATAAACCCTCGATTCAAAAATCGAAATTCTTGTATATTGAATGACTACGGTGATAAATTTGAATCGACTTATTTCCTCGTTCTGACCTTCCAGTAAACAAGGACTTTCTAAGGACTCCACAATACCCACTAATGGATATAGCCATAAATTCTTGGTAATAAAGGAATCAGAATCTTTCTTTTCTTATATCCCCAAAAATTCGTGAAAATTACTTTTTTTTTCAAGAAAAGACTTCGTTTTTGAGGTATTATGTCAAAATAAATAGTGTATGTTATAAAAAATAGGTAATCTATTTCCTTTTTACAAAAAAATAATCTTGGAGATTGTGTAATGCTTACTCTCAAACTCTTTGTTTACACAGTAGTGATATTTTTTGTTTCTCTCTTCATATTTGGATTCTTATCTAACGATCCGGGCCGTAATCCTGGGCGCGAGGAATAAAAAAAAGATTTTGAGTTTTTCTTTATTTTTTTTATATATTCCATACATTTCCCTATGATGAAAAAATGAAAGGATCAAAATTTTTTCAAATTCGAAAGTCTGAAATGCTCATAGGGAACGGAGAGAGAGGGATTCGAACCCTCGGTACAAGTAACTCGTACAACGGATTAGCAATCCGCCGCTTTAGTCCACTCAGCCATCTCTCCCAATTCAAAATTGAAAATTTGTTATGTGATGTGACATTTGAAGTAAAAAAGGATTTCTGTCTTTATTATTTATTATATATTTATTATTTATTATATATAAGGATAAAATAATGATAATTAAATATTATATATATTCTAAATAAATAATATATTAAAATGGATAAGATATCTATGAATTTGATCATTAATTTAGATAATGATTAAAAATAGATATCTTATCTCCAATAGAATAGTTATAGAAAGAATACCTTACTTCACTTCACTTTTTAGACTTTGTATTGTAAGAAAGGTTTGTTCCCCCGGCCTGGTTAAGTACTGGTCGGGCTATTACATTACTTCTTTGGTTCTGATGAATCATTTCATAGATCAAACAATTTAATTGTGTATGATTTGATATCAAATAAAAAATGCTTGTTATTGAAGCAATAACAAAGACAATTTCTATCCCCATTCCTATGATAGAAGTGAAGTGCCTTAGTATAATACTAAGGAATAAGAATATGAATAATATTTTCACCTTTTTTCAATATTTGCAAAGTATTAGTATTTTTTTTTTTATCAATTTACTTAATTACTTAACTGAAAAAGAACACATACATATATTAAACAATACCAAAAATGAAAAACATATGTTATAACATATATAACATAACTCATTTACTTGTTCAAGGGACAAGACAAGCTTTATTTGAACATTTGAGATCTAATTGATCCGAATTCAAATTCATAAGATCCGGCAGTTGAGGGAGAACTTAAAAAGGAAAAAAGAAATGCAGAATTCATCGTTTTTATGGTCCAGCTTCAATAATTCCTTCGATTCGGAACTGTCAATAATAGCTTCCAGCAAATGAAAAGTATAACTTTTCCATTTATTATATTAAAATTTTGTTATTTAAATAAGTTGCTTTCTGTTCTTCGCCTACTTTTTCTCAAGTACCCCCGCAGTGAGACAAAGTGTCAACACTAAAATTTGCATGAGTCTGATGCTATCTTAATTGTATCTCATTCCTTTGTTCGACAAAAGGCCCATTCATATATAATAATGGATTATGTAGCGGGTATAGTTTAGTGGTAAAAGTGTGATTCGTTCAATTAATAACTTAAATAGTTAAGGGGTCTTTCGGTTTTTTCATATTCCGATCACAAAAAACTTTATTTCTTAAAAAAGGTTTCATCTTTTTTCCCTCAATAGCATATTTGAGGAAGAATATATATTCTCACGATTTGTATCCAAAGGTCAATTCGAAATTGAATAAAAAATTGGGATTATGAAGTCGTGAAGCATAATTTTTTTTTTGAATTGGATCAAATTTTCCAATTGAATGCGTATTAAGTAAAGGATCTATGGATGAAGATACAAAAAATTGATTTCCAATCGTAACTAGATCTTCAATTTTTGTGTTGTAAAAGGAAGATTGAAGCCAAATAGCTAGAAAACGATAGTTTTGGTTTACTAGAACCATCGGCATATTGTTTTAGCTCGGTGGAAACCAAATTCTTTTCCTCAGGATCCCTCGAGTAGAAATAGGGAACGAAGTAACTAGATTAGACGGATTTGATGTAATCCCCTACTCTAGAGGGATCATCTAGAAAGTGAGTAGCTTTGGATGCATTCAATTCAACAAGAAAAGCTGACATAGATGTTATGGATCTCATTTTTTTCTCTGGAAATACATTGATCTTCCATAAAGGAGCCGAATGAAACCAAAATTTCATGTTCGGTTTTGAATTAGAGACGTTTAAAAAGATCAATCAACGTCGACTATAACCCCTAGCCTTCCAAGCTAACGATGCGGGTTCGATTCCCGCTACCCGCTCCATATTCCTTATATTCTACATGCATCATCCATTCGGATATGCATTCTTTTTTTATTACCTAAAATATTTTCCGTGTAATCGAATCTCTTTTTGGAAAAAAGAGAATACGAAAGAAGAAAATAGGAATGAAAAGCGTCCATTGTCTAATGGATAGGACAGAGGTCTTCTAAACCTTTGGTATAGGTTCAAATCCTATTGGACGCAATTTTTTTCCATCTATTTTTGAAAATGACGATATCAAGAAATTTTTTTTTGAATTATTCGAATCAGAAATAGTTCGCAATGATAACCCTTGTACTAAGAATAGAATTAGAGTGATAAATTTATGTCTGTTCCTCAAGTAAAAACAATTCGGTCTGTTCCTGAATAGCTTCCTTCAAAAGGATTTCCGCTTGTTCGGTAAATGTCTTGGTAGAAGATATAATTTCTTGGAATTTAGGTTTATTCTTTTTTAAGTAGGTACGTAACTGAATGAGAAATTTCTTTACCTGTCCAATTTCTAACGGATCAAGATATCCATTTGCTCCAGTATAAATAGTAGCTATCTGTTCTTCCACCGTAAGAGGGTCTGCTTGGGATTGTTTAAGCAACTCGCGCAATCGTTGACCTCTTGCTAATTGATTTTGAGTAGCTTTATCGAGATCAGAAGCGAATTGTGCAAAGGCTTCTAACTCTGCGAATTGAGCTAGTTCCAATTTTAATTTTCCGGCTACTTGCTTCATGGCTTTAATTTGAGCTGCGGATCCCACTCTGGAAACCGAAATACCTACATTAATAGCGGGTCGGATTCCCGCGTTGAATAGATCGGCGGATAGGAATATTTGTCCATCTGTAATGGAAATTACATTAGTAGGAATATAAGCCGAAACGTCTCCAGATTGAGTCTCAACTATTGGTAAAGCAGTCATACTCCCTTCACCTAAACTGGAACTTAATTTTGCGGCTCTTTCTAAAAGTCGTGAATGCAAATAAAAAACATCTCCTGGATAAGCTTCACGGCCAGGGGGTCTTCTTAATAGAAGAGACATTTGGCGATAAGCTTGTGCTTGTTTGGAGAGATCATCATAAATTATTGAAGTATGTTGTTCACGATACATAAAATATTCAGCCAAAGCCGCTCCTGTATAAGGAGCAAGGTATTGTAATGTAGCAGGTGAGTCCGCCGTTTCGGCTACCACAATAGTGTATTCCATTGTCCCTCGCTCCTGGAAAGTGGTCACTACCTGAGCCACAGAAGATGCTTTTTGACCAATAGCTACATAAACACAGATTACATTTTTCCCTTTTTGATTGAGAATCGTATCTGTGGCTACTGCTGTTTTGCCGGTCTGTCTGTCCCCAATAATTAATTCTCGTTGACCTCGTCCTATAGGGATCATCGAATCAATAGCAATAAGCCCTGTTTGAAGAGGCTCATACACGGAGCGTCTGGAAATAATACCTGGGGCAGGAGATTCAATTAAACGAGATTCAGAAGCGGAAATCTCGCCTCTCCCATCAATAGGTTTAGCCAGGGCATTTATAACACGACCCAAATAAGCCTCGCTCACGGGTATCTGAGCAATTCTTCCTGTTGCTTTTACAGAACTTCCCTCTTGTATCATCAAACCATCGCCCATTAATACAACGCCAACATTATTTGATTCCAAATTGAGAGCAATTCCTATTGTACCCTCTTCAAATTCTACTAATTCACCTGCCATTACTTCATCAAGACCATGAACACGAGCAATACCGTCGCCTACTTGAAGTACGGTACCAGTATTTACAATCTTTACTTCTCTATTATATTGTTCAATACGTTCGCGGATAATATTACTAATTTCATCAGCTCGAAGAGTTACCATTAGTGTCTCTTTTTCTTTTTCGGAAACAAAGGGAAAAAATAATACCTAAACTCTAAACTTAAAAGTAGAAGGGCTAATCGCTTATTTCTTCCATGTCCCCAAGAATTCCAATATTAGCACTGATGGTACGGAAATGTAACTCGCTATTCAAACAACTATTCAGAGTTCCTAGAGCTCCCTGTAAGGCTTGTTGGAAAACTTGTTGTCGGACCTGATTAATCGCTCTTTGTTGTTCAAAATGAAGGGTTTCATTTTTGTAATTTTCTAATTGTTCCAAACTAGAAGAGGTAGCATTAATCAAATTGACTTTTTCTCGTTCTATCTCAGAGTATCCATTCGTTCGATACTCATCTGCTTCCATTTCCACTTTCCGTAAACGAGCCCGGGCTCTTTCGAGCTGTTCAATAGCCCCTCTACGTAATTCTTCCGAATTTCGAATAGTACTCAAAATCCTCTGTTTTCGATTATCTAATAAATCAGTTAATGAAAGTAGATTATCTTACCATTAATTTCACAACTTTCATGATCTCTTCCCGAACCAAACATGAATTTTTTGATTCATTTGGCTCTCACGCTCAATTTTCAATTTTATGGACATTCCCATATCTTTTTTTAATGTAATGAGCCTATCCTCTCTATTTCTGTTTGTATTCAAACATATCAAAACTTATACAAGACCAGAAAATCAGAAGGACTCTTCCGACCAGACAAAAAATCTATAATTGTCAGCAAAGTTGTTTCTTTATTTGTTCTTTATTTAATTGAAAATTTCTATTTCCATTTAGAATATATAGATATTTTCATTTTCTTGACTTTTTTTATTCAAATCCAAAAACTCATCTTTTTTATACATAGGTCGCCGATTCGGCATTGGATAATTAAAGGGCAAGTGCCCTTTTTTTATTCTAGTAAATGGTTCAAATCATTTTTTCCATATGAGTGTTCTATATCGGAAAAATTACCAACTATTCTTTTTTAAACCATTTCGGTACTAACGTAGTGGTAGAAAGAGTACCATGTTATGCCCGGACTTCAAACAGTTTAGCTTTAACCATGTTAATAATGGCCTCACATTATTGGTTGATAGAGAATCAAAGTTGACTTACCAATGAATAACGAAATGCTATGTTCCTTACATATGATTTATTAATTTACTCAGAAGTAATTCGTTGAGATTTTGCACTTTTTTTCTGATTTATCCTATAAAATATAAAAATCAAATATATAATAACATAAATAAAGTGCAGCCGATTGGATCCAACCTATTCTTGAAATATACAACTCGCACACACTCCCTTTCCAAAATAAATCAATACACCAAGCACTACACTTAGATTTATTGGATTTGTTGCTAAAATATCGGTATTAAACCCGAAACTCCCGGCGGATGGCCAGTGGCCTAAAGAAACGAAAGAATCGGTTACATTTTTCATATACTCTCCTCTTATAGATAGGACTAACAAAGAACAGAGTTCTTTTTGTATCACTTGGCTCGCCCTTTTTTTTTTTTTTCTTAATTTCCCATTTTTAATGGGAGTAGATTAAATCTATTTATTGAATTTGAGAATTACAAAATTTATGATTTTTTTTTTCTTTTTTTGAAGTTTCTGATAAAATATTTATTAAGTTAGGTCTTAAGTCTCGCGTCAATTCCAAAATATCTACTTTGTTCAAACACTTCTTAAAATAAAAGTCAAAATTCCATCGTACTAAACTAAGGACGGGAAGGAAAAAAGCGAGCGAATCCACTAATTCCTCATCCTCAAATCAGTCCTTCCCAGGGTATTGTCGCAACAAATACATAATTGTAGGAGTTAAAGTATTGATATCATTCACAGAAGCAAACGACAACGAGTTAATAAAATAAGAAAAAAGTACGTAACGTGCTTTTTTGCATTTTCATTCTAGGATTAAATTAAACAAAAGGATTCGCAAATAAAAGCGCTAATGCCACGACCAGTCCATAAATTGTTAAAGCTTCCATAAAAGCTAGACTAAGCAATAAAGTACCTCGTATTTTTCCTTCTGCTTCTGGTTGTCTCGCAATACCTTCTACGGCTTGGCCTGCAGCAGTACCTTGACCAACTCCAGGCCCAATAGAAGCAAGCCCTACGGCCAATCCAGCAGCAATAACGGAAGCGGCGGAAATCAGTGGATTCATGATGATAGGTTCCTCGCACCAAAAAAAAATGGTTAATGATACAATCAACCAATGAATTATTACTTATTTGATCACTAAAATCTATTGAGTCGAAGTAACTAACTAAAGCTTTGAATAAAATAATATGGACAGGGATAACCCCGATATAATACATAACTAGTATATATCTAATATCACATATACGTTTGTTTCTTTCATAACGTAAACCACCTGCATTTTAAATCGAATCGGATTCTAGAATAATTCTTTGAAAGATATACAGGGGCTGTGGCTGGACTTATAGGCATTCCATATATCTAATGTGACCCCTCTACCCCATCCACCATTTCGTAATATCGCCTATCTTTCCTCTTACAACTATAATCGTATATACATATGTATTTCTATCTATTATATTCCCCAACCAAGAACCAAGTAGATTATCTTGAACTATGCATTGCCTCAATTGGGATAAGCTTAAAAAGAAAGAAGACTATTTCGAAAACAAATCAATGATGACCCTCCATGGATTCCCCTATATAAGCCGCAGCTAAAGTTGCAAAAATAAGAGCTTGAATACCACTTGTAAATAATCCAAGAAACATGACAGGTATAGGAACTACTAAAGGTACTAAAGAAACAAGAACAACAACTACTAATTCATCAGCCAATATATTTCCAAAAAGTCGAAAACTAAGAGATAAAGGTTTTGTGAAATCCTCTAGGATGTTAATTGGTAAAAGTATTGGAGTCGGTTGAATGTATTTTCCGAAATAACCTAATCCTTTTTTGGTAAGACCCGCATAAAAATATGCCACTGACGTGAGTAAAGCTAAAGCAACAGTAGTATTTATATCATTCGTGGGGGCGGCTAACTCCCCATGAGGTAACTGTATGATTTTCCAAGGTAAAAGGGCACCTGACCAATTAGAAACGAAAATAAATAGGAACATAGTTCCAATAAAGGGAACCCAAGGACCATATTCTTCTCCAATCTGAGTTTTGCTCAAGTCTCGAATAAATTCAAGGACATATTCGAAGAAATTCTGCCCATCGGTCGGAACGGTTTGTGGATTCCGAACAGCTATGATGACTGAACCTAATAAGATAGCAATTACAACCCAAGAAGTGATAAGTACTTGGGCATGAATTTGTAAACCTCCTATTTGCCAATATAAATGTTGGCCTACTTCTACACCTGATATATCGTATAACCCTTTGAGTGTTTTAATGGAACATGGTATAACATTCATATTGTCCTCTGACAGAAATCGAACTTCAAAAAAAAAAAAAGAATTATTTTGATTCAACCGTCTCTTTCTCAACTCATCTACTTTCATTATTAATCGTATATTTAGGATACCAAGAAATCACATAACATAATATCAATATCCCATTTATCTCTTTTTAAAAATTTAAGACAAGAATAGTAACCGATCCAATAAATCAAAATAATTAACTAATTTTATTATTCTTAATCATAACATAATCATAATCAACGACTTCTTATATAGCTAGAACGACCCTCACAAATTGCGGATACTAATTTATTAAGAATCAATCGGATTGAAGCTATAGCATCATCGTTAGCTGGAATCGAAATATCTGCGAGATCTGGGTCACAATTTGTATCGATTAAACAAATCGTGGGAATTCCCAAAATGAGACATTCTCGAAGAGCTGTATATTCTTCTTGCTGATCAACGATGATTACAATATCAGGCAACCCAGTCATATATTTGATCCCGCCCAGATATGTTTGCAAAGTAGATAATTTTCTCTTCAACATTGCCGCATCTCTTTTAGGGAGACGGTTGAATTTCCCCATCTTCTGTTCTGCTCTTAAGTCTCTGAACTTCTGAAGTCTCGTTTCCGTAGTGGACCAATTCGTTAGCATACCACCAAGCCATTTTCTATTAACATAATGACATCGAGCCCTTATTGCAGCTGATGCTACTAAATCCGCTGCTTTATTTTTGGTACCAACGATTAAGAAGTTTTTTCCTCGGCTTGCTGCATCAAAAACTAAATCACAGGCTTCTGATAAAAAACGAGCAGTTCTAGTAAGATTTATAATATGAATACCTTTACGCTTTGCAGAGATGTAAGGGGCCATTCTAGGATTCCATTTTTTAGTACCATGACCAAAATGAACTCCTGCTTCCATCATCTCTTCCAAATGGATGTTCCAATATCTTCTTGTCATTTTTCCCTCTTTTTTTTTTTATTTTTAACAAATGAATAATTGTTCCTACGGAACCTTCTACCAAAATTGACCGTTGATACACAGCCCAAACCATTAATTTTTTTTATTACTTACTTCATTTTATTTATTACCAAATCAATAACTAGAAAGTAAAAAGAATAAATCTATCCTTAGGAATTATGAATTCGCGTAAATGATTTCTCTGGTGTGTCATAAAAATTGCTTGGGGCGCAAGAACATAAAAATTCTCTATGGTGTAATAAAATATCTCTCATTTTCAATTCGAATAAATTTTGCTTTTTGGTTTCCAAACAAATATTTTTGTCTTGTCTTGACCGGTGCACTAATTTTTTGAATCCGGTACCCACGGGGATAATCCCCCCCAGAACAACATTCTCTTTCAGACCCTTCAACCAATCAATACGACCCCGCAGAGCAGCTTTTGCTAAAACTCTAGCAGTTTCTTGAAAACTTGCTTCGGATATGAAACTTTGAGTATTCAGAGATGCCCTCGTTATTCCCAATAAAATGGCCCGATAACAGATTGCTTCGTCTAAAGCACGCCCTGCTCGTTCTGCTCGCAACAATACGATTAATTCTCCAGGTAAAAAAACATTAGACATTCCATCTTCTGAAACCAACACTTTAGATGTTACTTGCCGTACAACAATCTCTATATGTCTATTATGGATCTGTACCCCCTGGGATCGATAAACCTTTTGGATCTTATTAACCAAAGAGATACGACTTTGGGCTATCGTTAGTTCAGCTCCAATTAAGAATCCCCAAGGAATTCCAAGAATTCTTGGTATATGTTCGTTCCAACCTTCAACTCTCCTTTCAAGGTTCATCGATATTGAACCAATTGAGCGCACTTCTAAGATTTGTTCCACTTTTGGAAGACCTTGTGTTATGTCACCAGATCGGGATTTTTCATATATAAATGTAACTAATGTATCTCCTTCAGAAAGGGTTTCTCCATAATGCCCATGAACAGTCGCTCCTGGAGTGGCCAAATAGGGCTTAGCTGATCTTATAATTAAGGAATCAATATGAACAATTAAAATTTGACCAGATTTTTTTATGTGTGGTCTATATTTAAATAGACATATATTTTCACAAATAAATTGTCCAATGTTAATTATTGTGGATGTCTCTTCACAATAATTGTGATGTAGAAAGCACCAATTCAAACGGAATGGATTCAAAATGATGTTATTGCATGGACCGGGATTATAAATACTCCTATTTTCATCTATTAAACAGTATTTAAGTACTTCAAGTACTTGGAAAATCTGTTTAAAATTGTGAATGGCAAATAGCCAATATTTGTTTAACAAGATCTTATTATGAGTTATTAAATAGTAAGATGAATAAAAGTTCACTATTTTAGGTACAATAGTGCCTAAGGGACCCAACAAATCCCTAATTGGAGTTACAGGATTCGATCCTTTTGCCACATTGTTATATTTCGAACCGTTGAATGGACCGACTCGAAAACAATTAACTGATGACAAAATTATCAAAGATCGGCATTCCTTATTTCGATTCAACAACGTACCAATAGTTCCTTGATGCTGGGTAACTAATGGAATCTTCGCTTTGGAATAAAAAGGGTTGATATTGGTGCCATTATCGGGAATCAATCCTGAACCTGCCGTATCATATCTTTTTCCGGTATATGAAATAGTAAACTTGACTAACTCAATTCTTATGAAATCGAAAATCAGATCATTTGCCCTTACCTCAACAAAGGAAGCATGAACCTCTTCTATAGAACCGTTTTTTTCTTGGTCCCAATTCAATACTAAGCAAGTCCGAACTAATTGAATACTTGTGTGATAAATTCCTCGAATTGACTTTCCATTTCCATAAAGGATATAATTGACAACTCTAAGTTGGACATTATCCTTTTCCTGCAATAGATCTTGAGTGAAAAGTTTTGTTAAATTTATTCCATCAGCTATTTCATATGTGACTACGGGCCGAACCAAAACAAAATACTTTTTTTTGGTAGGTGCGATCCGTTGGACATAGATCCAATTTTTCAATTTTTTTGATTCATTAGAATTTTTTTTTTCTGTTCCTGGTGGTATCAAAATGCCGCTGTGTCTGGATATCTTATCTGTTTCTCCGGGAAAATGAATATCTCCATAAAAGATTTTAAGTTCAATACTTTTTTTTTTTATCTCCACTCGGACTAATCCGCCTACTCGGCTTCTTGTATTTGTATTTAAAGCGAGTTGTGTATCTATTCCAATGATACTATTGTTCCGGACCATTATGGACGAAGATCCGGGTAAGATATGCACTTCTTCGGGAATAAAAAAAAACCGATCCACTTTCATTTGGTATTTTGGACTAAATTCTTTTGCTGCTCGACGCTCAATCAAATCTTCTTTTTTTACGATGGAATCTACCTCTACGGTCCCATATTTAGTAATTCCCGAACTCTTTCTTCTGTATCGTGGATCATCAAAATAAGCAAGAATACTATTTCTACGTAAAATACCATTTATGGGTATTTCAATCGAAATACCAAAAGAGGGTATTAGTTCTTTCTCTCGTTCTTGATCATATTGTAATGGGATGAGAAATCTCTTTCTTCGCCTTTTCGCCAAGAAATCAGAATTCTCTTGGAGAATTGAAGGATACATGAAATTCGAATGACCATTGGATATGATTCGATCAAGTCTTGAATAGTCAAGAATTTCCCTATCTTTTTTACCAGAAGGCTCCAACAATTTATGTCTTACTCGATCATTAGTAATTGAGAGGTCAGAGATATCTATTTCGTCGACAGAAAAAGAATGAACATTCATTTGATCTTGATCCTTGTGGAGCGAAAAAGACACTATACTGGATCTGCACGGACTTCCTGCTAATATCCATAAATGACTTGTTTTTGGTAATAGATGAACATTACTATATGTATATTCAGGTGCATGATAGACATCGGTACTCCAGTGCATTTCTCCTTGTGATTCAGAATAAATATGTTTTCGAACCTTCTCTTTAAAATGAAAAGTGGACGCTCCAGCACGAATCTCAGCAATCACTTGTTCAGATTCTACATATTGATCATTTTGAACTAAAATCAAACTTTTTGGTGGAATATTCACATTATGTATAATATCCCGACTCTCAATAGTTACATATAAGTCTATAGAACATAGAAAAGCAGGATGCCCATGACGGGTACGTGTGGGATGAACCAAATACTCATTGAACTTTATTTTTCCATTAGAAGGAGCTCGTACATGTTCGGCAGTACCGCCTGTGAATACTCCACCCGTATGAAAAGTTCTTAATGTTAGTTGAGTCCCCGGTTCTCCAATCGATTGACCCGCAATAATACCTACGGCTTCCCCTAATTCGACGAGGTCTCCGTGAGTGGGGCTTCTGCCATAACATAATTGACAAATCCAAGACGTATTCCTGCAAGTAAAGGGGGTCCGAATATATATTGGTTGTGCTCGAAAGGTTATGAATCGATTGGCAAGTCCAACCCCAATATCTTGATTTCGGGTGGCAATGCATCGTATCCCCATATATATATCGTCTGCTAATACACGGCCAATTAGGGTTTGGACAAAAATCGTTTCTGTCACCCCGCTCCGAGGACTCATGGAAATACCCCGAATAGTACCACAATCTGTTCTACGTACAATAATGTGTTGAACTACTTCAACAAGTCTACGCGTGAGGTATCCAGCATCTGATGTTCGTACAGCAGTATCCACGACTCCTTTTCGAGCTCCGTAGCAGGAAATTATATATTCTGTCAAAGAAAGCCCTTCGCGTAAATTGCTTTGAATGGGTAAATCAATCATTTGTCCTTGGGGATCTGACATTAACCCTCTCATACCTACTAATTGATGTACCTGAGACGCATTTCCTCGAGCTCCCGAAAAGGACATTAGATGGACTGGATTAGAAGGATCAGTCATCCGAAAATTAGGATTCATTTCTTGTCTCAAATATTCACTTGTAGCATACCATATCTCAATGGATTGACGTAATTTTTCTACCGCGTGTACATTCCCATAATGATGGTGTTTCTCCAAAATAAAACTTTGTTGTTCAGCATCTTGGACTAACCACCCCTTAGAAGGTATTGTTAAAAGATCATCAATCCCTAATGAAATAGATGTAGCAGTGGCTTGCTGGAAACCCAAAGTCTTCACTTGATCCAGGATATGTGATGTATATGCCATTCCGAAATGATCTATTAATCTGCTAATAAGTAGTTTCATAGCAGTTCCATCTATCACTTTATTGTGAAAGACCAGATCGGCCCGTTCTGCCATAAGTACCTCCATATTCTGCTGAGTAGCATTCGACAATGGGCCTGAGTCAGTGATTCGAAAACTTCCTTTCCTTAATCTTGATTTCACATTGAAATTCAGAAATTATGATAATATCTGTGAAATTGGGTAGGCCCGACTTCCCGCGGGCACAGGTATCGTCTAATCGAATTTCTTAGGTTAGATAGCGTATGAGTAGGCCCGACAAAACCCCTGTACAGCTTCTTCTATTTCTCGATAAAAAGAAACATGACCAATAGTGGTTCGAATGTATATACAACGGATTTCTTTTTTTACACTTCTTATTATTAGATAGTGCCCATAAATCTCATGATAAGTACCCAAAGATTCATATTGAACTTCGACGGGAACTTCTCTTGAGCTAATGACGCGTTGATCTAGCCGCCACCGGAGCCAAAAAGGAGTATCTAAATTGATTCGGTTCTGCCGATAAGCTCCAAGTGCATCATAGGAACTACAAAAATACGGTTCCTTCTCTTTCGTATACTTATAGTTATTATTGTCAACTTTTTTATTTTGGTAGTTTCCGTAATTATATGGGTTATACCTATTTGCACAAATACCCCGCCGATTCCTGATCGTTAATACATAGAGTCCAATAAGCATATCTTGAGTTGGTACGGAAATGGGATCTCCAATAGCTGGAGACAAGAGATTCATATGAGAAAACATAAGTAAACGGGCTTCCGTTTGAGCTTCCAAAGATAAAGGTACATGAACAGCCATTTGGTCCCCATCAAAGTCTGCATTAAAGCCCTTACAAACTAATGGATGTAAACAAATAGCGCGTCCCTCCACTAAAATGGGTTGGAACGCCTGTATGCCCAATCTATGCAGGGTAGGTGCTCTATTCAACAATACAGGATGCCCCTGCATAACTTCTTGAAGTATTTCCCATACAATCGGTTCTTTTTCCCGAATTTTACTTTTCGCAATCCCTATGTTAGAAGCAATATGTTGTCTGATTAGGCCACGAATTACAAATGTTTGGAAAAGCTCTATTGCTATTTCTCGAGGTAATCCACATTGATGTAATGAAAGCGAAGGACCCACGACAATGACGGAACGCCCCGAATAATCGACCCGTTTACCAAGCAGAGTCTCTCGAAATCTTCCCTCTTTGCCTTCAATTACATCTGAAAATGACTTGTAAACTTTATTATGACCATCCCTCATGGGTTGTCCGCGTATTCCATTATCAAGAAGTGTATCCACAGCCTCTTGTACTAATTTTTCCTGACACATTACTAATTCTCCTGGCGTAGACCTACTTGTTGCTAATAGATCAGTAAGAGTATTGTTCCGATAGATAACTCTTCTATAGAGTTCATTAATATCTGAACTCATTAGCTTACCCCCATCTATCTGAATGATAGGTCTCAACTCGGGAGGAAGGACTGGTAATAGGCACAAAACCATCCATTCTGGTTCTACATTTGTTCGAATAAAATGTTTAGCTAATTCCATGCGTCTAACCAAAAAATCCTTTCTTCTTCTAATTTTTCTATCTTCCCATTCGTTTCCAGCGGGCTCTTCATCTCCTAATTCCTTCCATTCTACCGATGAATTATCTATAATAATTCGCAAATCCAAATCGGCTAATTGTTCTCTGATAGCACTTGCTCCTGTAGAGATTTCCCGATTTCGAAATGTCTCAAAGCCTTGAGTAGTAAAAAAAAGTGGGATGCTGTATTTCCAGGATTGGATTTCATACTCGAATAAACCTCGTAATCGTAAGAAAGTCGGTTTTTTCGCTATGGGCCTAGCAAAAGAAAAATTGAGATAGGTTCCTATAAGATTGGATTCCCCCCTTAAAAATCGGACGTGAAGGTTTCCTCTCATCCGGCTCAAGTAGTTACACCAAATAAAGAAGGGAGTTCTTTCTTTTTTTTTTACTTTGTTCGATAAAAAGAAAACCCTACAAATACAAAGAACTACTCCTTACTCAAGTTCCCAGTAAAGACCAACCTTTCATTAATTCATTTTTCTTTTTACTTTTGAACTTTTTGTTCTGAATAACTTATTTACGACAAAATTGAAATGTGAAATTATTGAGTAGTCTACTTCCCTTTAAATGATGAATCCCCCTTAAAACTTAAAGAAATACTTTGGGACTCGTAAGGGATTTACTTGTCTATATATCGTTTCGTTCCATTCGATCTTTTAGGTCCCTACTCACCTCGATGGTTATGTCATGATATCCTTTGAAGCATATATGCGATAGATAGACTTCTGTAACCATGACATATTTGCTTGCTTGAATAGAATCTCTCTCTAAAAGAAATGGAATGGTTAATTCCACGAAAAATTCTTTTTTTTTTTCACGAGGTATAACTAGCAATTCCCATTTTTTTGTTACGGAATCGACCATGGATCAATTCCCCTTTCATTTGGAAGTATTGAATACACCCATAATTCTGAGCTTCATGTTACTCTTTCCAAGACACATGTCAGAATTAGGGGCATCCCAAT
>JAUEKU010000010.1:1076091-1081091 GCA_032274805.1 Gypsophila paniculata
AGTGGTAAGGCGGGGGACTGCAAATCCTTTATCCCCAGTTCAAATCCGGGTGTCGCCTGATCAACAAAAGATTTCGGATTTCTTATCCTGTTGATCTAATTCGATGAATTTTTGTTCCGCAAGAAAGAGAGACAAAGGACTAAGCGGGCGTGTCTGTCAATACTTGATTTTTATAACCCATAGCATAAGTTTTATATAAAGACTGTCATTTTTTTCTCAAAATTTGGGTGTAGCCCAAATCAAGGATGAAACAACTCGCCTTATTAATTTAATGATTGGTTCAGGCGATTCAATTGAAAAATCAAATAAATGGTGAGAGTCAATTCCGAGATTCAGAACTAAGGTCGGAAATCTAGGTATCCAAAGGTTTCTAAGAAGCACTCCGTTTTTGCTACTAAAATTGAAGAAGAGATTATACGAAAGACTATAATATCAATACCTCTTAAACTGCCCTTATTCTTATTAAAGTAGTGTCTCGCGACTCTCTTCGTCTGCTATTAAATTAGATCGGATACGATGATGGAAAATCAATTTAGGAGTTGTGGAAAGGCCCGAAGATATCCGACTCGTGAGAGGCGGTGAGTTATGAGTGCTCAGACAACCAATCAGAATGGTTGGTCGACTCTTATTCTTATAGAGTAAAGGTCGAAGTTGAAAAAAAAAAAAGAATGTATCTTGATAGTATATTTTTATGCTTCTTGCTTAGTCAAATTAGTCAAAAAAGGTATCAAAATAAACAATAGGTCTTACTATTTTCACATGTGCCATTAGAAATGGTATTTTTCCAAAGAAAAGGCGTGTGTATCATCGTATTTGTACTTAATGTTTCCTGATTCTACCGAAAACCCTAAAATATAGAAAATTGTTATGAGTATATTCATTAAATTGGTTTGGTTCATCAACAGCCTTAAGTCAGAATCCTATTTTTTTGACTCTGCGCCATTGATTCCACTATAATTATTATTCAATAATAGAATAATTCTTTCATAGAAATACGGGACATAATTCACATGGATATAGTAAGTCTTGCTTGGGCTGCTTTAATGGTAGTCTTTACGTTTTCCCTTTCACTTGTAGTATGGGGAAGGAGTGGACTCTAGAGCTGGGAACACTATTAATTGAGTAATCGATTGCTTAATCGAACTGTATCAATTCTTTATTGATCGTTTTGCGAAGCCAAAAATAAAAATGCCTTCAAAATTGTACTGGAATAGAATAATGAATGACCATAATTTTATTTCGAAACTCAAATCTACGCATGATAGGAGATTTTTTCCAACCGAACTTTTCCAAAATAGAATATTTTGGTGAATCTGCTCTTATCAGAATTATGGATATTACAATAAGAAAACCAATACTCATTTTTTCTTTATTTCCCTTTTTGTTTACTTTTACATTTCGAAAAGCTAAAAAAAGGTTGTTCCTCTATTACGACAATACATATTTTCTTTCTACTGGAAACGAAGCGATTAATGATTGTCTAAAGAAAAGAGGTCCTACACATAATAAAATTAGATCTTTCTGCTGTTGAGCGATCCACATATCACACATTTCATATTTGTTTTAGATTCCTAGAAATGTTTTTATGCTTTTTTTGAATCATCTCATCCATCATGTTTAAGCATGAAAAACGGACAGGGTCTACTCTACTTCTTTTCCAAATCCGAAGAAGTTACCGTATAACTCCGCGGATCGTCTGTTAATTGTTCAATCAATGACTTCTTGAGATGGGAAATCAAAATAAAAGAAATAGAATTAATTAGAGTGCTATCTATTATGTACATCTAAATCTAATATATGTACATACATATTGTAATTTGATCTATATGAAGCCTAGATTCGTATACAATACAACTTTATATAATAAAAAATAGTATACAATACTAGTAGCTAGTGTGGTAGAAAGAACTATATATAGTTCTTTCTACCACACTAGCTTAGTGGATACTTACTAAGATACTTCTGATTCCAGCCCAATCATTTCATTTAAGACTTAGAGTTTGAATCCCTTTCTTTCATTTCTTGAATCATTGATAAGAACTAATAATTCCAGTTTCATTCAAATCAATCATTTTGGCTGACTGTTTTTACATAGATTATAAGTAAAAAAGCAGTAGGAACTAGAATGAACAGTGCAGTAGCAATAAGTGCGAGAATATTGACTTCCATAATCTAATCTTCTTTTTTTGTTTCGCAATAACTCGGGATCTAATCCCATAGAGATAATAAATTTGACTCCTGTAGATTCAATAGGATGAATTGCATCCTGATGATACTGAATCAGATCAATATTATGAATAACAATTTCTGATCTATCAAATGAATTCGTCGTCGAGAATTGAATAGTATAACATAGGAAGATCTTTTATCCATACTAAATCAAAAATACCATTTTTTATTGGATCAGAAATACCCATCATTAGATTTTCATTCCCTTTTTCTTTTCGATAACCTATTATCCTCCTTATACAACTTTCCTACTTATACATAGTACATAGAATTATGTACATAAAATTATGAGGTCTCATATGACCGGTATTCTCTGGATCATACACAGATCCAAACAGTATAAGTGAGATGGAAAAAAGAAGGGATTAAGTATAAAAAATAGAATTTTCGAACAAATGAAATTGACTTAAGAATAAGAAAAGGGCCTTGCTCGGTTGGTCTTTTATTTTATTAGTATCCTCTTTTCTTTAGTGAATTGAGATTGTAACGTATACATGAAAAATTCAGTATGCAATTTGAATGAGAATGAAATAGATTGTTTCCAAGTTGTGTATCGTACAATAAACGAAGACAATTTGTGTCTGTACTCTCCATAAAAATATGGGCACCCAATTCCATTTCATTGATCAAGAATAATTGAAAAAAGTGAGTATGATATCTCTTAAACTTAAAATACTGAATATAGTCAGTCTGAATATAGCAGCAATACTACCGATTGTACCAATCTACATATGTCTCTCCCTTATCAATTAGTAAATGAATTGAGAAATTTGTCGGATCCTAGTTCGGGACTGACGGGGCTCGAACCCGCAGCTTCCGCCTTGACAGGGCGGTGCTCTGACCAATTGAACTACAATCCCAGCGAGGTGTATAGCATACATATTCTTATGGTTTCATAAGAACATTCTACTTGTCATGTTGTAACAGATACGTGAATGATATATGGATATCATATCCACATAAACACAGACTTTAGTAAGAGTGACGCAGATTATTTAGTAACTGGTGATTATTTATTTTTAACAATAAAATAAATAATCAATCTTTTTTCAATGAGATGATAAAAAATAAAGACTCTTTTGACTTTTTTCATGATCTTTAAGTATCATGAATCTAGATTGTTAGAAAGATCAGAACAGATGAGAAAAAAATATAGATAGAGCAAAAAAATGGACCCTTTTTCTTTATTTCGAAATTTCTACGGATCAGGCATTTTTGTTTCTGTAGGACAAATTGGTTATATCAGACTCATGGAGCGGTGAATTTTTGGGCCGAGCTGGATTTGAACCAGCGTAGACATGTCGCCAACGAATTTACAGTCCGTCCCCATTAACCGCTCGGGCATCGACCCAGGAAGAATTCATTCTAGGTTTATTAATAAATAATCCATGATCAACTTCCTTTCGTAGTACCCTACCCCCAGGGGAAGTCGAATCCCCGTTTTCTCCTTGAAAGAGAGATGTCCTAAACCACTAGACGATGGGGGCATATCCGCCCGACCGTCATCATACTATGATGATAGTATGAACAGTTTTTTGGAATTGTCAATATAATCTAAGGGTATGGCTAGATCCGAAGAGTCCTTCTATGTTATGATTCTGTAGAATTTTTAACATTTATTTGGTTTGATGCTTCATGAATGAAGCATCCCATACTATTCGATGATATAAGGAAAGGAAGTCTAGGATTCTTTCAGTTCAGGCAATGGTTGGTCTTTCAGAAAAGGAGGGGTGGGGGGGTAAACCCTCATTTAATTTATTTTCTTCCATTTTCATTCATTGCTTCCTTTCTCTTGCAGATGAAATAAATATAATAAATATGCCTATCACTATCTCACACTAAGCCAGAAAATGCAAAAACGAGAAAAATTTTACCCCCTTTCTAGGTAAATAAAATTTCTTTTTCCATTATGAGTCTACTGAATATATACATATATGTAGTAGACTCATAATGGAAAATGGCTAATTCACGAATTGAATAGGGCCCTTTTAACTCAGTGGTAGAGTAACGCCATGGTAAGGCGTAAGTCATCGGTTCAAATCCGATAAAGGGCTTTTTCATGAAACTCAAGTCTTAGTCTTCGTTTTTCAGCGGAGAATACAGATATTGTTGATATATAAAAAAAGGACAACCGCTCATTATAGTGAGTTCTTATCATTATGAGTTACAGTTGAAAAGTTGAACATTTAGTCATTATGATAATGACTAATTGAACTTATTGGAGGGATTCCACCCTATCCTGTAGTGACATAGTAGTCCTCTTCATATCTTATTATTTTATTATTATATTTCATTTTTATGTCCTGGGACATAACATAAATATTCTAGATATCCAATACAATACCCCCTATACTTCCTAATTAATCGCCAAACCAAAGTATTCCTACTTTCCCATTATTCCTACCAAACCCACCATAAAATTTGAAATAAAAAAGTAAGTGGACCTGACCCCTTGAATCGTGACTATATCAGCTATTCTGATATTTAAATTCGATATATATTAAATTGTAGAAAACGGTTTTTTTATTTACTTAGCTTAGACCACACAAGAATTTGTCGATATTTCTGATTTTATCTTCTTGTTAATGGATGCTCCATAGGAATAAATCGCTATTCTTTTCCGATATGTATAAAAAAGTATATTTATTTCGAAAATCTATTTTTCAATATCTTTCCTTGATTTCAGAATCCGATATTGTTTTGTTGTTCTGTTCCAGCAATGCAATAGAGAAGGAATGCGAGAAAGGGGGCTTTCATTTCCAGTCTACCAT
>JAUEKU010000010.1:1086091-1093591 GCA_032274805.1 Gypsophila paniculata
GCCCATACCGATAAACTATTCATACCAAAAGGGGTATATCCATTAATAAGTTGTGAAGAGTTTAACCATAGATAATCTCTTAACCAACCCATCAAATAAGTGGAAGATTCATTAAATTGTGAAACGTTACCCTGCCATAATGTGATGTGTTTCCAATGCCAATAAAAAGTAACCCATCCAATGGTATTTAACATCCAGAAAACTGCCAAATAAAATGCGTCCCAAGCAGAAATATCACAAGTACCCCCACGCCCTGGTCCGTCGCAAGGAAAACTATAACCGAAATCCTTTTTATCCGGCATTAATTTGGAACCACGTGCATCTAAAGCACCTTTTACTAAAATCAATGTAGTTGTATGCAAACCTAGAGCAATTGCATGATGAACCAAGAAATCCCCCGGACCTATTGTTAAGAAGAGTGAATTATTATTTTCATTAATAGCATTTAACCAACCGGGTAACCATATGCTTCGACCTGCATTGAATGCCGGCCCAGTTGTTGAAGATAAGAGTACATCAAACCCATATGAAGTCTTACCATGAGCAGATTGTATCCATTGGGCAAATATGGGTTCGATCAAGATTTGTTTTTCCGGAGTACCAAAAGCGAGCATGACGTCGTTATGAACATAAAGACCTAAGGTATGGAACCCTAGAAAGAGGCTGGCCCAACTTAAATGAGATATGATAGCTTCTTTATGGTCTAACATTCTTGCCAATACATTATCCTCATTCTGCTCGGGATTATAATCTCTAATGAAGAATATAGCCCCATGAGCAAAGGCTCCTGTCATGATGAACCCTGCGATGTATTGGTGATGAGTATATAATGCAGCTTGAGTAGTAAAGTCTTGTGCTATGAATGCATAAGCAGGTAAAGAGTACATGTGTTGAGCTACTAAGGAAGTAATAACCCCTAAAGAGGCTAGAGCAAGACCTAATTGAAAATGAATCGAATTATTGATTGTGTCATAAAGACCCTTATGCCCACGCCCTAATCGACCCCCCGGAGGAGTATGTGCTTCTAAAAGATCTTTAATACTATGCCCAATCCCGAAGTTAGTTCTATACATATGACCAGCAACGAGAAAAATAAATGCAATAGCTAAATGATGATGAGCAATATCGGTCAGCCATAAGCTTTGCGTTTGTGGATGGAATCCCCCAAGAAGGGTTAGAATGGCAGTTCCCGCCCCTTGGGAGGTGCCAAATAAATGACTACTGGAATCGGGGTTTTGGGCATAAAGATTCCATTGGCCCGTAAGAAGTGGTTCCAACCCTTGGGGATATGGTAATACGTCTAAGAAATTATTCCATCTGACGTACTCCCCCCTGGATCCGGGAATAGCGACATGAACTAAGTGCCCTGTCCAAGCCAAGGAGCTTACTCCAAAAAGTCCTGACAAATGATGATTGAGACGAGATTCGGCATTTTTGAACCACGAAACGCTCGGTTTCCATTTTGGTTGTAGGTGTAACCAACTCGCTATTAAGGATATAGCAGAAAGAAATAATAGAAAAAGAGCTCCAGTATAAAGATCCTCATTGGTGCGTAATCCGATTGTATACCACCACTGGTAAACACCGGAGTAAGCGATATTCACCGGGCCGCTAGCGCCTCCTCGAGTAAAGGCTTCTACAGCGGGTTGACCAAAATGAGGATCCCAAATTGCATGAGCAATAGGTCTTACATGTAAAGGGTCTTGTATCCATGACTCAAAATTTCCTTGCCAAGCTACATGAAACAGATTTCCGGACGTCCACAGAAAAATTATCGCTAACTGCCCAAAGTGAGAAGCAAAAATGTTCTGATAAAGACGTTCCTCAGTAATATCATCATGACTCTCAAAGTCATGCGCGGTAGCAATACCAAACCAAATACGACGAGTAGTGGGGTCCTGAGCTAAACCTTGGCTAAACCTTGGAAATCTTAATGCCATAATGCCTTTCAAATCCTCCTAGCCATTATCCTACTGCAATAATTCTTGCTAAGAAGAATGCCCATGTTGTGGCAATTCCACCCAGAAGGTAATGTGTTACTCCTACAGCGCGTCCTTGTACAATGCTCAAGGCCCTAGGCTGAGTAGCAGGAGCAACTTTTAATTTGTTATGAGCCCAAACGATGGATTCAATGAGTTCTTGCCAATAACCACGGCCGCTGAATAAAAACATTAAACTAAAAGCCCAGACAAAATGAGCACCTAAGAAAAAAAGACCATATGCAGATAATGAAGAACCATAAGACTGAATTACCTGAGATGCTTGTGCCCATAAGAAATCTCGGAGCCACCCGTTAATAGTAATGGAACTCTGTGCAAAGTTTCCTCCTGTGATATGAGTTACTACCCCTTGATCACTTATAGTACCCCAAACATCCGACTGCATTTTCCAACTAAAATGGAAAATGACTACCGAAATTGCATTGTACATCCAGAATAGACCTAAGAAGACATGATCCCAGGCGGATACTTGACATGTCCCCCCTCTTCCAGGCCCATCACAAGGAAAACGAAAACCGAGATTTGCTTTATCGGGTATCAAACGGGAACTACGAGCAAATAGAACACCTTTCAGTAGTATCAATACAGTTACATGGATCGTAAATGCATGAATGTGATGGACCAAAAAATCTGCAGTTCCTAATGGAATTGGTAACAAAGCTACTTTTCCGCCTACTGCTACTAATTCACCACCTCCCCAAGTTAAGCTGGTACTTGTTGTTGCACCGGGAGCTGTTACGCCAGGTGCTAAAGCATGGGTGTTTTGTACCCATTGAGCAAAGACGGGTTGTAATTGTATAGCGGTATCTGAAAACATATCTTGGGGACGTCCTAAAGCGCTCATGGTATCATTATGAATATACAAACCAAAACTGTGAAAACCTAGAAATATACATGCCCAGTTAAGGTGTGATATGATTACATCGCGATGCCTAAGGACGCGATCTAATAGATCGTTGTATCGAGTAGTTGGATCGTAGTCTCTTACCATAAAAATGGCTGCATGTGCAGCAGCACCAACTATGAGAAACCCACCGATCCACATGTGATGTGTAAATAACGAAAGTTGTGTACCATAGTCAATAGCTAGGTATGGATAGGGGGGCATGGAATACATATGGTGAGCTACAACAATAGTTAAAGAGCCTAACATAGCTAGATTAAGAGATAATTGAGCATGCCATGACGTTGTTAGGATTTCATAGAGACCCTTATGCCCCTGGCCTGTAAATGGACCTTTATGAGCCTCTAAAATGTCTTTAAGGCCATGACCAATACCCCAGTTAGTCCTATACATATGACCGGCGATCAAGAAAAGAATTGCAATAGCTAAATGATGATGAGCAACATCGCTCAGCCATAGACCTCCTGTTATTGGATCTAATCCTCCACGAAAACTCAAAAAATCCGCGTATTTTGACCAATTCAAAGTGAAAAAGGGGGTTGCTCCCTCGGCAAAACTGGGATAAAGTTGAGCCAAAAGATCCCGATTCAAGATAAATTCATGAGGAAGTGGGATCTCTTTAGGATCAACTCCAGCGTCAAGAAATTGGTTAATTGGTAAGGATACGTGGATTTGGTGTCCCGCCCAAGAAAGAGACCCAAGTCCTAGTAATCCTGCTAAGTGGTGATTCAACATGGATTCTACATCTTGGAACCAAGCCAATTTTGGGGCGGCTTTGTGATAATGAAACCAACCGGCAAAAAGCATTAACAATGCAAAGACCAATGCACCAATTGCGGTACAATAGAGTTGTAATTCACTAGTTATTCCAGATGCTCGCCAAATCTGAAAAAAACCAGAGGTTATTTGTATTCCTCGGAAACCGCCGCCCACATCGCCATTCAATATTTCTTGGCCTACTATTGGCCAAACTACTTGGGCACTGGGTCTAATGTGAGTAGGATCACTTAGCCATGCTTCATAATTGGAAAAACGAGCGCCATGGAAGTACATGCCGCTCAGCCAAAGAAAGATAATGGAGAGTTGACCGAAATGAGCACTAAATACTTTTCGAGAAATCTCCTCCAAATCGCTAGTATGACTATCGAAATCGTGAGCATCAGCATGGAGATTCCAGATCCACGTGGTAGTATCGGGGCCCTTAGCTATTGCTCTTGAGAAATGGCCGGGTCTGGCCCATTCCTCGAAAGACGTTTTTACAGGATCCCTATCTACAACAATTTTCACTTCGGGTTCCGGCGAACGAATAATCATTAAGTCCTCCTCTTTCCGGACAACACATACAAAGAGACCCGCCAACAGTCAAGTTTTTAGTGAACTTCTGAAAGATAGCTATTTTATTTAGTTATTCACTAGATTCGTTATTCACTAGAGCAATTATGATATTGAAGTCGATCCGGGGCAAGTGTTCGGATCTATTATGACATAACGATTAGGTGCCCAAGGGACCCTTTTCGCGAAAAACCTTTTCCCGGCGTGACGAAAAAACATTTTTTTGCAATCGAGTCTAGTGTATTTCTATCTGAATATAGAAAGAAATGCTCATATGAATCTACTTTCATAGAACGTAATATCCTATTATTTTTTTTACAAATCACAAGATCTCATTCGTTAGAATTAATAAGATACAACGAAGGTATCTTTTATTAGTTTTCTTAGTTCTACTCTGTACGGTATCTGTATCATTTATCTTTATAACATACAAAATAGAATGATTTTCCAAGGAAGGGCTATAATGAAATTCTTGATTGTATCTTCTCATATCATGGTAACGATCTATTTTATTTGATTGATGGGCCCAAGAATCAATTTTAATAAATTAACGAGTGGTTTTATTCGAAACGCCTCGTGATCTTCAACCAATTATGTGCTTCAATATAATTACCTGGAGTAAGCGCTATAGCTTGTTTCCAATACTCAGCAGCTTGATCGGACCAAGCCTCCGCAATTTCAGAATCACCCTGTAGAATGGCCTGTTCTCCCCGGTTGGAATAGGTGGATCAATTCCTTCCCTTAGAACCGTACTTGAGAGTTTCCTACCTCATACGGCTCAGCAATCGATTCTTTTTGCGGTCTCATCTCAATTTACCCTATACTAACTGAATTAGATTTATGAGAAATCTATCCCATTTTTCTTGGATTAACCAGAAGAAGTTAATTACATAAGTTTCAAATTCTAATTTTGATCAATAATTAGTTTTAGCTTTTCTCCCACCTTCAGAAAAATGAAGCATAGATATCCCCTATATCGTTATAATTTTCTGAAAGGTAACTATCTCGGTTTCATATACGAAATTTATATAGAATCTTTGAAAAATACTTTTTTCCATAAGAAAAAAGAACTTACTATCTTTGGGATCTGATGCTACACCGCTGCTCAATACTTTAGTGGATCGACTCTATTACATAAGTTGATTCCTAACTTTATATCTCATATCATGACATAAGGTAAGCAGTTCTTAACTGTATCGACCCAAAAGCTCGCTAATTGATCTTTACGGCGCTTTCTTTATCAATTCGATCCTTTATCCATAGAGTATAGTATGTAGGCCGTACCCATTTCTTCCTATTTTTTTTGTTATCATGAAGTTTCTTTCCTTTCCTTGCTACAGCTGATAAAAATCGTCGCTTTGGACGATGCATATGTAGAAAGCCTATTTTTTTCTAGTATTGACTAGCCAATTTGATTTTTTCCTTCTTTCTATAGTGGAGATAGTCGCACGTAATGACAGATCACGGCCATATTATTAAAAGCTTGTGGTAAAAATGGGTTTCGTTCTAGTGCCCGGAAATAATATTCCAAAGCCTTTGTATGCTCTCCGTTACTTGTGTGTATAAGGCCTATGTTATAGAGTATATAACTTCGATCATAGGGATCAATTTCTGGTCGCGTAGCTTCATAATAATTCTGTAAAGCTTCCGCATAATTTCCTTCGGATTGAGCCGACATTCGTTACGGTCGTTCATTTTATTCAAAAAATCTCCGTTCCAGAACCGTACGTGAGATTTTCATCTCATACGGCTCCTCTCTTCTGTGCATAGTACTAAGGGGAATAAGCCATGGAATCCAAGTTTCCCTATTCTCATTATGAACTGACAGGAGCTAGTATTTTTACAAGAAATCTCTAGCCATCCTTCCCGCAAGAGGTTTTTTCTTAACACCAATCGTATTAGTGCTAGATAGAAATGAAAACTCCAACGATTTCTTTGTCCTTAACGCCTACTATTTCCGGGAATTAGTCACTTCAACGATCTTTGATGGTTATACGGATATCCAAAGTACAAACGAGATGGATGTTTGTTGTCCCAACCATTCTTGTTAGTCCCGATACCGATAAGGAAAAGGGGAATTTATAACAAAGTTTTCGTATTGTTGATTCCTAGTGTAGTGTTTCTTCCCTTATGCCGCCTATTGGTATGGTACTCGTGGAGTAGGATTGACCCGCAATACAGAACCTATAGGTGTGACCTTTCGTTCAATACTAAAATCGACAATTAATTAAAGTATCTGAGGCTGGAGCAATCGAGGATACACGACAGAAGGAATTGTTCTATCTCCAAACTTTACCTTCACTAAGCGTAGCTTTATTTCAATAATCCGGTTCTTTCTATTCCGAACCATGTCTTTTCTCGTAAGACTGAAGTGAGGACTAAAAAAAAACAAGAAAAAAGAATCAAATCACACCATCTCTATAATAGGTAAATGCCTTTTTTTCCCCTGAAGTTGTCGGAATTATTCGTAATAAAATATTGGCGATAATTGAAGAAGTCTTATCAATAAAATTTCCATTTATCCGAGATCTAGACATAATTAGCAATCCATTCTATAATTCTTCTCATTACCCCCTCAGGGAAAATGATCCCACAAACAAAGGTTTTGTACTGTACAAAATAACATAAAAACAGAAAAATTCTAACCTGACCTGTACTGCAATAAAATAATATAAATAACTCGCCATTCACTCGGTTTCTGATCAATAATAAGATTATGTAGGAGAGATGGCCGAGTGGTTCAAGGCGTAGCATTGGAACTGCTATGTAGACTTTTTGTTTACCGAGGGTTCGAATCCCTCTCTTTCCCTTTCTGTTAATTCACCCGCGTTACCGACCACAATATATCAAATCAAATAACAATTCATATCACTATTCCAACAGCTTTTTGGATAGAGAAAATCTCTATTCCTAATTACATTACTGCGTTACGGGTACGTAAAATAGAAATATCGCGAAAAGAAAAAAATTCTAATACAGATCTATTTTTGATACGTAAATGATAAAAACGCGGATCAAGGCCCTTAGATCTATTTACTTCGTTGAAAAGGGGACATAATTGTCTTAACCCTTTTCTTTGTTATGTTCGTTAGGTTCAAGTCTGACGGGAATAATATTCTACGACTAACAACTCATTTATTTTTAAACCGATCCATTTACTATCTATTATTTGATTTACTAATCCTTTATATTGGAATGAGTCAATAGTCAAATGGTTTGGCAATTCCTCGTGAGGGGATGAGGCAATATAATTTTGAATCAGAG
>JAUEKU010000010.1:1098591-1113591 GCA_032274805.1 Gypsophila paniculata
GAATTTTTTTTTTTTTGATTAAATCAAACCGCGTAGTTTAGAGTTTGTTTGCTATGGGGCATGTCTTATTTAAAGATTCATACAGTGGAACCCCACTTATATTTTGTATTTAGATTCCATTTAGATATGGTGTAGATATAGGATGCTCTTACACAAACAAAACTCTCTTACTTTAGTCTCGGGTTCTCCCTAAAAAAGGAATGAAAGACAAATACTAAAATAGTATAATACTAATAATATCGTATTTAGTTTAGTATTATAACTATATTTTTTTTTCAGAAATAAAAAGAATCGAGTCCTAAATACTAAGGAAAGACCACGATTTGGGATGAACAAAAATACCTGTTTACGACAATAGCACTTAGTAAGACCAACCGGTGGGTTAGGTTTCGATACAAAAAGGGGTTTGTTTTGGAGCAAACTTACACTCCACAATGAAAGATAGCATAGAGTGATAGAATTGGTGGAATCATAAATGATCTACATAAGATACTTCTAATAGAAAGAATCACACATTGTCGAACAATTCGACAGACAAAATATCCAAAACAACCCCACTCATAGAATATAGACAAAGGAGCGTTGATACATTAAGGGCCAATTCATTATCTCTGCATTATATTTGAAACAACCAATTTGTTTGTTGTTCGGCCAAAAAGCAATTAGTCGAAGTGGGGGGACTTCTACAAATACAAGACCAAGAAAAGAATAGGTACTAGATACATGTAACTTAGGATTCGAATAGATATTTTCTCCGAAATTTAACAAATAACGATTGGATCTGTTGGAATGAATTATTGTTTTTATTTTCTTTCCTGCCCCTGTGTATTCACAGGAGCATGCGGTAATGCTTTTCTTTCTATGGGCAAAGGAACTAGTCAGCCCATAAACAAGGACTAATGTAATGAGGAAATGAAAAGTATACTAAAATAGAATGTCTATACAAAAATGGAATAGGTTAGGGCTATACGGACTCGAACCGTAGACCTTCTCGGTAAAACAGATCAAACTAATTATTATCGAAATGATTCGAACTGTTTCAAAGACCCAACATGCATTTTGTTGCATTGGGCTCTTTCATCAACTGATTGATGTAAAAATCAGTTAGTCCACCATATTTTTTCTTTACAAGAAGATAATAAGATGGCTCCATGTGCTCTGTGATTCATCATTTGTATTCTGATCTAGGAGCAGTACCAAAGTGTTTCAAAGAAGGGTTACCTTGACTTAGGTTTGCCTCTGGCCTAGATCAACCTAAGTTAAATGGAATCTCTATCGCTCCGCTGCAAGAATAAAATATGAGACTTCATACACCGTAAAGTTCATAGGACGAAAAGAGGTTCTTTTGAGTCCCTTAAACTCATTAAGCCTAGCATTGAATGGACTGGGTCTTTACCTTATCAATTAGCAAATCAATGGTGGATTCTATTTGATTTGGCACCTGAATTCGCACTCGAATCAGACCGAACCCAATATTTGTCAGGCTATTGTTCTCTTGTTCCCTCGAATCTATGGAGTAAGACATCGATTTTTCAATAAGATCAATTATGTTCATTGCGTAATGGGCTCCCTTGAAAAGCATTGGCGCACGTGTAAACGAGGTGCTCTACCTAACTGAGCTATAGCCCTTGTCATAGATATCTTAACATATAGATAATTTCTTGTCAAGACGGGATCCCCCCTGATAGTTCTTTGATCCGTTTACTGTTAGCGGATTGGTATTGCTTAGAAATAATATTCCACCTATAATTCCAGAGGCGATGGGTTCTTTTTTTGTGATGATAAATAACCTACTTAACTCAGTGGTTAGAGTATTGCTTTCATACGGCGGGAGTCATTGGTTCAAATCCAATAGTAGGTAGAACTTATTAGATACCATTGGCTCTGGTATCTAATAAGTTTTTCTACCCATCTTCTTTTTTTCGATGTATCATCTAGACTTGATTGCCTTCAATTGGCGGAATTAAAGCGTGGTTTATAATTATAATAAATAAAGAATTTCTTTTTATTATTTTAATATAATGTATTTTTGGCTAGTACTAGTACGAAATAACACTCACAGCCTCTACTCGTGTCCTAGCCCGTCTGAGAGCTAGATTCGCCTCAATTGCTTGTCTCTTACCCTGAGCTCTACTCAAGTTAGCTTCAGCTATTTCAAGAGCTTGTTGAGCTTCTTGCGGATCAATGTCAGTACTTATCTCCGCATCATTTCCTAAAATAGTGATCTCATTATTACTTATCCTAGCGAAACCGCCCATTAGGGCCACCGTTAACCATTGGTCATTGAGGCGTATTCTCAAAAGACCTATATCCACCGCTGTGGCAATAGGGGCGTGGCTTGGTAATACGCCAATTTGGCCACTATTAGTAGATAAAATGATTTCTTTCACTTCTGAATCCCAAATAATTCGATTAGGAGTCAGTACACAAAGATTTAAGGTCATTTCTTCTCCCCTTCTAAGTTCATAGCTTTCGCGGTAGCTTCATCGATGTTACCCACCAAATAAAAGGCCTGCTCGGGAAGACCGTCTAATTCTCCAGAAAGGATCAGTTGAAATCCCCTAATTGTTTCTGCGAGACCAACATATTTCCCTGGAGAACCGGTAAAGACTTCTGCCACGAAGAAGGGTTGTGATAAAAAACGCTCAATTTTTCGTGCTCTTGCTACAGTTAGACGATCTTCTTCGGATAATTCGTCCAACCCCAGGATAGCTATAATGTCCTGAAGTTCTTTGTAACGTTGTAAAGTTTGCTTAACTCTTTGCGCAGTTTCATAATGTTCCTCGCCAACGATCCGAGGTTGTAACATAGTTGACGTTGAATCTAAAGGATCTACCGCTGGATAAATACCTTTGGCAGATAATCCTCTTGATAGTACGGTAGTAGCATCTAAATGTGCAAATGTCGTGGCAGGAGCGGGGTCGGTCAAATCATCCGCAGGTACATAAACTGCTTGGATCGAAGTTATAGACCCCTCTTTGGTGGAAGTAATTCTTTCTTGCAAAGAACCCATTTCTGTACTAAGGGTGGGTTGATAACCCACTGCGGAAGGCATTCTGCCTAATAAGGCAGAGACTTCTGACCCTGCTTGGACGAAACGAAAGATATTGTCGATGAATAGAAGCACGTCTTGCTCATTAACATCCCGGAAATATTCCGCCATGGTTAGTGCAGTCAAACCGACTCTCATACGAGCTCCCGGCGGTTCATTCATTTGACCATAGACTAGAGCTACTTTTGATTCTGCAATATTTTTTTCATTAATAACCCCGGATTCCTTCATTTCCATGTAGAGATCATTTCCTTCACGAGTACGTTCGCCTACTCCGCCAAATACGGATACGCCTCCGTGAGCTTTGGCAATGTTGTTGATCAATTCCATGATAAGTACTGTTTTACCCACACCAGCTCCCCCAAATAATCCGATTTTTCCTCCACGGCGATACGGAGCTAAAAGATCTACCACCTTAATCCCCGTTTCAAAGATTGATAATTTCGTATCTAACTGTATAAAGGCAGGCGCAGATCTATGAATAGGAGATGTTGTACGAGTATCTACAGGACCTAAATTATCAACGGGCTCCCCAAGAACATTGAAAATTCGCCCGAGAGTAGCTCCGCCGACCGGAACACTTAGAGCAGCTCCCGTGTCAATCACTTCCATTCCTCTCGTCAGACCATCTGTAGCACTCATAGCTACAGCTCTAACTCGATTATTTCCTAATAATTGTTGTACCTCACAAGTCACGTTAATTTGCTGACCGACAGTATCACGACCTTTAACTACCAAAGCGTTATAAATATTAGGCATCTTGCCCGGGGGAAAAACAACATCCAGTACTGGGCCAATAATTTGAGCGATACGCCCTAGGTTTTTTTCTTCAAGTGTGGAAACCGTAGAACCAGAAGTAGTAGGATTGATTTTCATAATAAAGTGAAATATGTCGAATTTTTTTTTGATTGGAATTGGAAATAGTACATAGTACCGAATCGAAAATAAATGTCCGATAGCAAGTTGATCGGTTAATTCAATAAGACATAAATGAGAATTAGTACTCGATTTAGTTGGTACCGCCCAACCGAATCAAATTCAATCGTTTACTCATTTAATGAGTCAATTTTCAAGTTCAACCAATTCTTTTTTCAAAAGATCAAGTAGATGAATAAGAATTGTGAGTTAAGTGAAACGTGTTTAATTTCTCTATCATTATAGAAAATACCATCTAGACTAATTAGATTATCTATCGAATTCTAACTCGAACTCCATTGCTGCTGTTCTTTATTTATTTTCTTTTTTATATATATATTTTTCTTTTATATTATTTTTTTTTATATTATACATAATATACTTTTTTTTTGTTTTATGCCCTTTCATGGATGAATTATGCCTATTTTCACATCACATTTAGGATTTACATATACAACATATATCACTGTCAAGGGGGAATTGTTCTTAGTATTAAGATTTTGAGGTTCAAAATAAGAAGCGGCTCAATTCAATTAGAAACTTGAAAAACGAGGATTGGGTTGCGCTATATATATCAAAGAGTATACAATAATGATGTATTTGGTAAATCAAATGCATGGTCTAATAACGAACTTAATTTGTTGATAATATTAGTTAAATATTTTTTGAAAGATTTTTGTCAAAGGTTTTATTCACGCCTAATCCATATCGAGTAGACCTTGTTGTTGTGAGAATTCTTAATTCATGAGTTGTAGGGAGGGACTTATGTCACCACAAACAGAAACTAAAGCAGGTGTTGGATTTAAAGCCGGTGTTAAAGATTACAGATTGACTTATTATACTCCTGATTACGAAACCAAAGATACTGATATTTTGGCAGCATTCCGAGTAACTCCTCAACCTGGAGTTCCTGCTGAAGAAGCAGGGGCTGCGGTAGCTGCCGAATCTTCTACTGGTACATGGACAACTGTGTGGACCGATGGACTTACCAATCTTGATCGTTACAAAGGACGATGCTACCACATTGAGGCCGTTGTTGGGGAAGAAAATCAATTTATTGCTTATGTAGCTTATCCTTTAGACCTTTTTGAAGAAGGTTCTGTTACTAACATGTTTACTTCCATTGTGGGTAATGTATTTGGTTTCAAAGCCCTACGAGCTCTACGTCTGGAGGATTTGCGAATTCCTCCTTCTTATTCCAAAACTTTCCAAGGCCCGCCTCACGGCATCCAAGTTGAAAGAGATAAATTGAACAAGTACGGTCGTCCCCTATTGGGATGTACTATTAAACCAAAATTGGGATTATCCGCAAAAAACTACGGCAGAGCGGTTTATGAGTGTCTGCGTGGTGGGCTTGATTTTACCAAGGATGATGAAAACGTGAACTCACAACCTTTTATGCGTTGGAGAGACCGTTTCTTATTTTGTGCTGAAGCAATTTATAAAGCACAAGCCGAAACAGGTGAAATTAAAGGACATTACTTGAATGCAACTGCAGGTACATGTGAAGAAATGATCAAAAGGGCCGTATTTGCCAGAGAATTGGGAGTTCCTATCGTAATGCATGACTACTTAACTGGGGGATTCACTGCAAATACGAGTTTAGCTCATTATTGCCGTGATAACGGTCTACTTCTTCATATCCACCGCGCAATGCATGCAGTTATTGATAGACAGAAAAATCATGGTATGCATTTTCGTGTACTAGCTAAAGCATTACGTATGTCCGGTGGAGATCATATTCACGCTGGTACAGTAGTAGGTAAACTGGAAGGGGAACGTGAGATGACTTTAGGTTTTGTTGATTTATTACGTGATGATTTTATTGAAAAAGACCGAAGTCGCGGTATTTTTTTCACTCAAGATTGGGTTTCTATGCCTGGTGTTATTCCCGTGGCTTCAGGGGGTATTCATGTTTGGCATATGCCTGCCCTAACCGAAATCTTTGGAGATGATTCTGTACTACAGTTCGGTGGAGGAACTTTAGGACACCCTTGGGGAAATGCACCTGGTGCGGTAGCTAATCGGGTAGCTTTAGAAGCGTGTGTACAAGCTCGTAATGAGGGGCGTGATCTTGCTCGTGAAGGTAATGAGATTATCCGCGAAGCTGCCAAATGGAGCCCTGAACTAGCTGCTGCTTGTGAAGTATGGAAAGAGATCAAATTCGAGTTCGAACCAGTAGATAAGATAGATAAACAGAAAGCATAAGAACCACGCGCGCATAATTAAGTAATTTCTGTTTGTTCTCCTAATTGATTGCAATTAAACTCGGCTCAATTCAATCCTTTTTTTTAGAAAAAGGATTGAATTGAGCCGAATAAAGAACGAGTATCCTATACTATGTATTTGCATAGATTTTTCATATGTACAGATCTTCTTATATATACAAGATTTAAATAGAAATACAAGATCAAATCGAAAAATTAAACAACTCAATACTATACTTCTGTTGTTTATTGTTGGATCCATAGGATTAATTATGGATCCCTGGGGATTGGTGGCTCATTTTCTATCCCGCAGTTTCAGGCCATAGATCAAGCCAAGGGAGGGGCTCCTTCTACCCACCCTTTATATTGTCTTTTTCGTTTCATGTTGCAATAGAAACTTATTATTTGATTATACGAGAATGAATTTCTCATTTCTAGTATAGGAAGAAACAACTATTTATCTTTTCGATGAGAATTCTTTTGTACATGACATGAGAGAAACCTGTCTTTATTCTTTATATTTCTATTTATATTTCTAATTGAGAAAAAGATTCCATTATATTCTATCATAATATATATTATATATATTGAAGTGATACCCTAGATTCCCCAAAAAGAGAATTATTTCTTTTACTTTTAATACTCCCCGTTAACAATTTCAATGATTGGACCATATGCTTAATTCTGATAGGAAATAAAATAGTAAAATGACTATTCATCTATTATATTTTCATCAAATAGGGGGCAGGAAGACTATATGAAAAAATGGTGGTTCAATTCGATGTTATCTAAGGAGACGTTAGAACATAAATGTGGGCTAAGTAAATCAATGAATAGTCTTAATGCTGTTGGACATACCGGTGGAAGTGAAGAGCCCATTCTAAATGATACGGAGAAAAACATTCCTAGTTGGAGTGATAGTAGTAGTTATAGTTTCAGAAATGTTGATTATTTATTTGATATCAGAGCTATTTGGAGTTTGATCTCTGATAACACTTTTTTAGTTAGAGATGGTAATGGTGACAGTTATTCTGTATATTTTGATATTGAAAATCAGATTTTTGAGATTGATAATAATAGTTTTTTTCTGAATGAACTAGAAAGTTTTTTTTCCAGTTATTTAAATAGTAGGTCTAAGAGTAAGAATCACTACGATTCTCATTACATGTATGATACTCGATCTAGTTGGAATAATCACATTAATAGTTGCATTGACAGTTATCTTTGGTTTGAAGTCAGTATTCATCGTTACATTTTCGGTGGTACCGAAAATTACAGTGACAGTTACATTTCTAGTTTCATTTGTACTGAAGGCGTAAGCAGAAGTAAAAGGGGGAATTCTAGTATAAAAACCGGTGGTAACAGCCGCGATTTCAATATAAGAGGAAGATCCAATGATTTTGATATAAATAAGAAATACAGAAATTTGTGGGTTCAATGCGAAAATTGTTATGGATTAAATTATAAAAAACTTTTTAGGTCAAAAATGAATATTTGTGAACAGTGTGGATATCATTTGAAAATGAGTAGTTCAGATAGAATCGAACTTTTGATCGATCCGGGCACTTGGGATCCTATGGATGAAGATATGGTCTCCATGGACCCCATTGAATTTCATTCAGAGGAAGAGCCTTATAGAGATCGTATCGATTCTTATCAAAGAAGGACAGGTTTAACTGAAGCTGTTCAAACAGGCATAGGTCAACTAAACGGTATTCCCGTAGCAATCGGGGTTATGGATTTTCAGTTCATGGGAGGTAGTATGGGATCTGTAGTAGGCGAGAAAATCACTCGTTTGATCGAGTATGCTACTAATCGATCTTCACCTGTCATTATTGTGTGTGCTTCTGGAGGAGCACGCATGCAAGAAGGAAGTTTGAGCTTGATGCAAATGGCTAAAATATCTTCTGTTTTATATAATTATCAATTAAATAAAAAGTTATTCTATGTATCAATTCTTACATCTCCTACAACTGGTGGAGTAACTGCCAGTTTTGGTATGTTGGGAGATGTTATTATTGCGGAACCCAATGCCTACATTGCTTTTGCGGGTAAAAGAGTAATTGAACAAACATTGAATAAAACAGTACCCGACGGTTCACAAGCAGCTGAGTATTCATTCCATAAGGGCTTATTCGACCTAATCGTGCCGCGTAATCTTTTAAAAGGTGTTTTGAGTGAGTTATTTCAGCTCCATGGTTTCTTTCCTTTGAATAAAAATGCAAAAAAAATATCGAAATAAAATGAAAATATAGAATAGAAGCGATTTCTATGTCTACCAAGAACTCCTATTTTGTACTAGGAATCCTTGCTTGTTGGATTGAATTAGTTTAGTTAGAGTCGCGAACTTATAAAACTTATAACTTAATAATAAACTCTTTAATTATAATAAAAAACTTTTTATTCTATTAGTAAAGATATAAAGAATAAATATAAGGAAGGATGGGAGAATAAGAAAATTTCTTAAACTTAAAGCGGATTATCATACATATTCGTGTAGAAAGATGAATAGGTACACTTCGTTTAGTTCTCATTCCTTGCACTTATTAACTACTTAATATTATTTATAATAGTTTATAATAGATATACTTACCATAAGATATCTTTATAATAGGTACAAATATGAAATCGAGGTACCCATTCTATGACAGATTTTAACTTACCCTCTATTTTTGTCCCTTTAGTGGGTCTAGTATTTCCGGCGATTGCAATGACTTCTTTATTTCTTCATGTCCAAAAAAATAAGATTGTCTAGATCCAATGTGACAAAATTTCATCAATTTATTTCAACACTGAATCATAATACAGATATTTATTTGGTACAGAGATTTGTTTAATGTAATATGGTACGATATGTGGCTTTTTCGGAACACAAATGAAATTGCTGTTATGCATTCGGATACATGATATCTGCATAAATGCATGTGCATGTATATGCGGGGCATATCTGGTTAAAAAAGATCGGTGAATGTTTTTAAAATAATAATAGAAAGTTAATGTATTTAACCAATTACTCCTAATGGCTCATATCAGAATAGTGCTAGTTGATGAAAGTGACTTCGGCATCAAAAAAAGGAAAGTCAATTTTTTTTTTCAATTCCAATCGAATGCAACTGGATATAGTATAGTATGAGTATGAACTGGCGATCAGAACATATATGGATAGAACTTATAACCGGGTCTCGAAAAACAAGTAATTTTTGCTGGGCCTGTATCCTTTTTTTAGGTTCACTAGGATTCTTAGCGGTTGGAACTTCCAGCTATTTTGGTAGGAATCTGATACCCGGATTTCCATCTCAGCAAATCATTTTTTTTCCACAAGGGATCGTGATGTCTTTCTATGGGATCGCGGGTCTATTCATTAGTTCCTATTTGTGGTGTACAATTTCATGGAATGTAGGTAGTGGTTATGACCGATTCGATAGAAAAGAAGGAATAATGTGTATTTTTCGTTGGGGATTCCCCGGAAAAAATCGTCGCATTTTCCTTCGCTTCTTTCTGAAAGATATCCAATCAATCAGAATGGAGGTTAAAGAGGGTCTTTTTCCTCGTCGTATTCTTTATATAGAAATCAGAGGCCAAGGAACCATTCCCTTGACTCGTACTGATGAAAATTTGACTCCACGAGAAATTGAACAAAAAGCGGCCGAATTGGCCTATTTCTTGCGCGTACCGATTGAAGTGGTTTGAAAAATGAACCGAACGAAGAATGAATATTTTCTGCGCATAATGGAAGGAGCTCGTTAATTTCTTTTTTAATACAATTGAAGTTTCCTTAGAATATTCGTTCGAGCAAAACATACTAGATTCCATTTTCTCGTTCCGTTGGTGCAACAAACAAAACAACCCGCATAAAATAAAACAAAAGTAGGAGAACATATATGGAAGAACTATAATAAGAAGAAATTTTTTTTCTATACCAAAACCATTTTGTATGCGTATAAAGTCCAACTCAATTCTTTTATACTAGTAAAAAGTCTAATAAGTCTAATTCTAATCTAAGTATGAATTCATCAAATATCCGAATATGTATTTCGTAACACAGAATTCATCTTTTTAGGCTAGGCCTCAGATTTTGAATTGATGCCGTATTCTTGCGCTATGGTTAGACGATGCAACATTTCGAAGTAATTAATTTAATGGAATTGATCCGGGAGGTTTTTTATCTTGAAATCCGAATAATATTCGTTACTTCAAGTAGGTTTTTCGAATATTTATCGAAAGGAACAAATGCAGATGAAATTCGTTCGAATTTTGCCTAATTGAGATATCCGAAAATCCTATTCACTTAATATATTTATTTTAATTAGATTTCAAATTATATTAATTATATATATGTATATGATTATTTTTTTTTTCATTCGAAAGGGGACTCTTATTCGATTTCTAGAGCCCTTCTAGATCTAACGACTCAATTTTTATACAAAAATAGGAATAGATCGATAGGTTCGATACCTTGTTATAGAACTCGTGCTTTAGAGAAATATCAGATAGAGTTGACAAATGAAGCAGTTCATTAACAATTCACAGGTAAAAAATGAAAAAAAAGAAAGCATTGACTTCCCTCCCATATCTTTCATCTATAGTGTTTTTGCCCTGGTGGGTCTCTCTCTCATTTCAAAAAAGTCTGGAACCTTGGATTATTAATTGGTGGAATACTAGGCAATCCGAAACCTTTTTGAATGATATTCAAGAGAAAAATGTTCTAGAAAAATTCCTAGAATTAGAAGAACTGTTCTTGTTGGACGAAATGATAAAGGAATATCCGGAAACACATATACAAAAGTTTCGTATAGAAATACACAAGGAAACGATACAATTGGTCAAAACACACAATGAATATCATCTCCATATCATTTTGCGTTTGTCGACAAATATAATCTGTTTCGCTATTCTAAGTGGTTATTTTATTCTGGGTAATGAACAGCTTGTCATTCTTAATTCTTGGGTTCAGGAACTCTTCTATAACTTAAGTGACACAATAAAAGCTTTTTCTATTCTTTTAGTTACTGATTTATGGATCGGATTTCACTCGACCCATGGTTGGGAACTAATGATTGGTTCAATCTACAATGATTTTGGATTGGCTCATAACGACCAAATTATATCTGGTCTTGTTTCCACTTTTCCGGTTATTCTAGATACAATTGTAAAATATTGGATTTTCCGTTTTTTAAATCGCGTATCTCCTTCGCTTGTAGTCATTTATCATTCAATGAATGAATGAAGAACTTATTTGATCTCCTGATATCAATCAAAATTTTTCTTCGCGTATAAAGAAAGCATTTTTCATTTTACTTATTCTTTATGCTTCTACCTTTTCAAGGTATTCGTCCTATTTTAATTTTAGTAGAATTATTTCAGTACAACAGCAGACTTGTGGATAGGGAACTATACTAGCTACCTATCTGATTTATTGTATAAATTCCTGGATCAATGATTGGATCATGCAAAATAGAAATACTTTTTCTTGGGTAAAGGAACAGATGACTCGATCTATTTCTGTATCGATCATGATATATGTAATAACTCGAACATCTATTTCAAATGCGTATCCCATTTTTGCGCAGCAAGGTTATGAAAATCCACGAGAAGCAACTGGGCGAATTGTATGCGCCAATTGCCATTTAGCTAATAAGCCTGTGGATATTGAAGTTCCGCAAGCTGTACTTCCCGATACTGTATTTGAAGCAGTTGTTCGAATTCCTTATGATAAGCAACTGAAACAAGTTCTTGCTAATGGTAAAAAGGGGGCTTTGAATGTAGGAGCTGTTCTTATTTTACCCGAGGGATTCGAATTAGCTCCCCCCGATCGTATTTCTCCCGAGGTGAGAGAAAAGATAGGAAATCTGGCTTTTCAGAGTTATCGTCCCAATAAAAGAAATATTCTTGTGATAGGTCCTGTTCCTGGTCAGAAATATAGTGAAATTGTCTTTCCTATTCTTTCCCCCGACCCTGCTACGAAGAAAGACGTTCACTTCTTAAAATATCCCATATATGTAGGTGGGAACAGGGGAAGGGGTCAGATTTATCCTGATGGGAGCAAGAGTAACAATACAGTCTATAATGCTACATCCGCGGGTATAGTAAGCAGAATAGTACGTAAAGAAAAAGGAGGATATGAAATAACCATAGTTGATGCATCGGATGGCCGCCAAGTGATTGATATTATACCTCCAGGACCAGAACTTCTTGTTTCAGAGGGTGAATCCATTAAGCTTGATCAACCATTAACAAGCAATCCTAACGTAGGGGGGTTTGGTCAGGGAGATGCAGAAATAGTGCTTCAAGATCCATTACGTGTCCAAGGCCTTTTATTCTTCTTGGCATCTGTTATTTTGGCACAAATTTTTTTGGTTCTTAAAAAGAAACAGTTTGAAAAGGTTCAATTATACGAAATGAATTTCTAGATCCAGAGATTCAACATCAAGTTTGTAAAAAGCGTGGAATTCTTGTTGATCAATACAATTAAATATGTATGATAAAAAAATTCTATAAAGCCCTTTGTTTACTTTGTTTATACTGCTTTTTCGGGATGTATGGAATTCCTTACTTGTATCCTATTCCTATCACTAGACAATAGGCATACAAAAACAAAGGAAGAGAATACAAGATAAGGGTGGTATAAATGAAAGGAACAGATACTTCTAGAAGGGATTCTAAGTCTTCCTAATCTTCTATTCGACACAAGAAAGGGTATAAAGTCCTTTATACCCTTTCTTGTGTCGTCTTGTATCGAAATAAGAATGATTTTTATCTTGTTCGTCAAAGATTACTATTTTTTCTTTTCCGGGTCTATCGAAACTCTTTTGTTTAGATTCATAAGAAGTAGTAGACAAACAAAAAGGTTAGAGGGGAGTAAGTAATTCATTAAGCAAATGGAACTTCTTCTATTATTCAATTAACTTCACTATATTATAAGTCAATCAATAGAAATGGATTCAATTCCATTGTTCAAAAACATCATAAGAAACAAAGGAATAGAACGGTTTAAAAGTAAAAGATCAAACAAAGAAAAGGATCCGTTTTGTCATTTCTATGAATAGAATATTTTGATTATGTTGACTGTATAACTTGGATAACTTAACTTGTATGTTATCGAATAGATCAAAGCCCCGTCTCGCTCTAAGAGTAAGAACTCAGCGGTAAGATACCGCTGAGTTCTTACTTTTTCATGTCTACGGTTCGGTTCATCTGATTACTACAGAGATGAACCCAACCCGGAATATGAACCGTAAAAGAAAATACCTATTAAACCGATCACAGGAATACCAGTTACAGTACCTATCAGCCAAAGAGGAATCCTTCCAGTAGTATCGGCCATTTCCCCCACTTTCCTCCATATTTTATCAAGTGGTCATGCTATAGACAAAAACAGTCATGGATAATTATAAGGATGATATCCTTCCGAATGGGATAAAAGAATTCCTACTATTCTATTTCTTTCTCTCAATTGAAGAAATAATTGGAAAATAAAACAGCAAGTACAAAAATGAGTAATAAACCCCAGTATAGACTGGTACGATTCAATTCAACATTTTGTTCATTTGGGTTTGATTGTGTCATAGTTCTATAATTCGAATTAGGTTTATCGTTGGATGAACTGCATTGCTGATATTGACCCCAAAAAAAAAACGGTAGGTACAGCAAGTCCGTGAATAGCTAACCATCGCACTGTAAAAATCGGATAGGTTCGATCTATGGTCATGAGTGGCCTCCTAAAAGGATCTACTAAATTCATCGAGTTGTTCCAAAGAATCAAAACGGCCGGTTATTAATGGAATCCCCTGTCGGCTCTCTGTGAAATATTCGTTTGGCCGAGGACTTCCAAATACATCGTAAGCTAAACCTGTACTGACGAATAACCAACCCGCAATGAATAGGGAAGGTATAGTAATGCTATGAATGACCCAGTATCGAATACTGGTAATAATATCAGCAAAAGAACGTTCTCCCGTGCTTCCAGACATGCTGAGCTCCAAAAATTCTTGTACATTCAAAAAAGGAAATCGATTCTGCGAAAGATGGGATCAGTAAATGGAAAACCACTGATATTGCATCTTTGTGAGATCGTCAATTTTGTACCAAAGGTGTATTTAGAGTATACCGAATCAGTATAGCTATCCTTCCTCTGGCGCAGCAACGCAGTCTCGATGAGTATCGAAATGAAATACTACATAATTTCTTTCTTCTTTTTTGTTCCTTGTTTGTCTATAGATCAATAGAAAATTCCTCAAATTCTTTCCATTATTGACTTCGTAATAGAAAGTAAAGGTCTTGGGAAAGTGTGAATCTATGGGTTCTAATAATTCTTGAAAGTGAAAGATAGTATTATCTTCACACAATTCAATTATATGTAAAATCTATAAACCCTTTTTTTATAATTCTAATTTTTTTTGTTCGAATACTTTCTTTAATCTCAAGTAATTGATTGGTCGTATAAAAAATATACTATAATAGATATAGTAGATAGTATTTCATGAAAGAAACAGAACATAGTTGGAACAATCAATAGTCGAAATACAACCATTGTTACATTAGATCCAAAACAAAGGTTCTTTCTTGACCGATGGAACTCTTTGATATGGAAAAATAGAATATAGAATAGAACCTAAAAGGATAAAGGGGGTTGTTCTTCTTCGAATCGAGTTGGACCCGAAATCAAAAACGAAAATAAAGGGTTTTCGATAGATCGTGGGACATTTTTTTTCTTCTGATACTTTTGATACTTTATTCAACTCACAAATTGCACAATGAATCTATTTACTCAGGATTGGTCGATGTCACGATGGATAAATCAATTTTTTCTACCTAATGTAATTTGTA
>JAUEKU010000010.1:1118591-1123591 GCA_032274805.1 Gypsophila paniculata
ATCTCGTGTTAGGGAAAACAATAATAGTTTGTTCATATCGAATTCGAAGTGCCATGCTATTATTACCTATTATATTTTTCACATTTGATACGGCGAAGGCATAGTCTTCTTCTTTTTTTTTTCAAATAAAAACTCATTGGCGCCAAGCGTGAGGGAATGCTAGACGTTTGGTAATTTCTCCTCCGACCAGAATGAAAGATCCCATTGAAGCGGCTAATCCCATGCATATTGTATGTACATCGGGCGAAACAAATTGCATAGTATCATAAACGGCTATTCCTGGTATTACCCACCCGCCGGGGGAGTTTATAAACAAATAAAGATCCTTAGTCTCATCTTCTATACTGAGATATACCATGAGACCAACAAGTTGATTTGAGATCTCGCTATCAACTTCTTGGCCTAAAAAAAGTAATCTTTCTCGATAAAGTCGGTTGATTAGGATAAAATTGTATCCCTTTTGAACCGTACGTGCATCTTTGGATGCATACGGTTCAAAAAAATTGCGAAAAAAGAATCAATGTGTCGATTCCAATCCTATCTCTTTTTTTTTGTAACAGATTTTTGTTTTTCTAATGAAAATAAAGGGGTTTTTCTTCTATTTTTCAAAAAACATGAGTTTTGGCCCCCTCCTTTCCCTAAAAAAAAGAATTTACTGAACTTATTTATTGAATTAACCTTCATTGATGTATTGTTTCGTCGAGATTCAAATCACGATGTCATTTTCTTGTTCTTGAATGGGTCCTTTCAATTCTTTTAGGTTTCTATTCTACTCCGGGAAAAGATCTATCCGAATTCTATTTGCACATATAGAACAAATGATCTCAGCACCACTTCTTTTTGCTACGACTTTTTTTCAATTCGTTTCTTTCATGCCTCTCCAAAACTATTCGATGTATTCATCATACTGGTTGGTATGGCAGTTTGAGATCACTCCCTATAATTAAGTATAAGAATCGTCTATGCTACAAGTAGTAATTGTATATTACAATTAGTAATTGTATATATATTACTATTACCAATTTGGTATTTTCTGAACGGAGCCTGGATACTTGATTTTTTTAACCCAAGCCAACCATAAATTCTTCTAATTGATAATATTGATCCTCAATAGAAATTAATCGAATTTCACTTCACGCTCCGAATGATTGATTCTTCAATCAATACAATATTTCTTGGGCGAAACAGAGGATATCTCGATCGGGGGAGAAAACGGGTAAATCCCATATGACCCAATATGTCTGACAAGTCGCACTATACGTCAACCCAAACTGCATCTTCCTCTCCAGGACTCCGAAAAGGTACTTTTGGAACACCAATAGGCATTAAATTAAAGAAAAAATTAAGTACTATACTTCACTTTAATATGGAAACGTAAGAATGAGTTTATTGTCTTCATCATTTTTTTTTTTTCTTTTATTCTAGTTTATACATAAATTGGAAGGTTTTTAGAGAAAGACAGAATAAATAAAAATTTTAATGAAAGGATCGATCGTTCGAATAATAAACAGGTATCCGTGCATTCGTTCCCATAAAATGGGACTAATGCTCCCATTGCGTATTGGTGCTTATCGGGTATAGAATAGATTTGCTTCTCTTTGTTCTTACGAACAGAATTATTCCGTTATTTTTAACGGAATAGAATAAATAGTAACCTTTTCTCATACAGAATCCGCTGAAAAGTAATAGTATATTCCAATGTGATAAAGTTACATAATGTCTATTTTTCCTTGATAAAGGGGTATTTCCATGGGTTTGCCTTGGTATCGTGTTCATACTGTCGTATTGAATGATCCCGGTCGATTGCTTTCTGTCCATATAATGCATACGGCTCTAGTTTCGGGTTGGGCCGGTTCGATGGCTCTATACGAATTAGCGGTTTTTGATCCCTCTGACCCCGTTCTTGATCCAATGTGGAGACAAGGTATGTTCGTTATACCCTTCATGACTCGTTTAGGAATAACCAATTCGTGGGGTGGTTGGAGTATTTCAGGAGGAACTATAACGAATCCGGGTATTTGGAGTTATGAAGGCGTGGCAGGGGCACATATTGTGTTTTCCGGCTTGTGCTTTTTGGCGGCCATCTGGCATTGGGTGTATTGGGATCTAGAAATATTCTGTGATGAACGTACAGGAAAGCCCTCCTTGGATTTGCCCAAGATCTTTGGAATTCATTTATTTCTCTCAGGGTTGGCTTGCTTTGGCTTTGGTGCATTTCATGTAACAGGCTTATATGGTCCTGGAATATGGGTGTCCGATCCTTATGGACTAACTGGAAAAGTCCAATCTGTAAGTCCAGCGTGGGGCGCGGAAGGTTTTGATCCTTTCGTTCCAGGAGGAATCGCTTCTCATCATATTGCAGCAGGTACACTGGGTATATTAGCGGGCCTATTCCATCTTAGTGTCCGTCCGCCTCAACGTCTATACAAAGGATTACGTATGGGCAATATTGAAACTGTACTTTCTAGCAGTATCGCTGCTGTTTTTTTCGCAGCTTTTGTTGTTGCTGGAACTATGTGGTATGGTTCAGCAACTACCCCAATCGAGTTATTTGGTCCCACTCGTTATCAGTGGGATCAGGGATACTTCCAGCAAGAAATATATCGAAGAGTTGGTGCCGGACTAGCCGAGAATCTGAGTTTATCGGAAGCTTGGTCTAAAATTCCCGAAAAATTAGCTTTTTATGATTACATTGGTAATAATCCGGCAAAAGGGGGATTATTCAGAGCGGGCTCGATGGACAGCGGGGATGGAATAGCTGTTGGATGGTTAGGGCACCCCGTCTTTAGAGATAAAGAAGGGCGCGAGCTTTTTGTACGTCGTATGCCTACTTTTTTTGAAACATTCCCGGTAGTTTTAGTAGATGGAGATGGAATTGTGAGGGCGGATGTTCCTTTTCGAAGGGCAGAATCAAAGTATAGTGTTGAACAAGTAGGTGTAACTGTTGAGTTCTATGGTGGCGAACTCAATGGAGTCAGTTATAGCGAGCCTACTACTGTGAAAAAATATGCTCGACGTGCACAATTAGGTGAAATTTTTGAATTAGATCGGGCGACTTTGAAATCCGATGGTGTTTTTCGTAGCAGTCCAAGGGGTTGGTTCACTTTTGGGCATGCTTCGTTTGCTTTGCTTTTCTTTTTCGGACACATTTGGCATGGCGCTAGAACCTTGTTCAGAGATGTTTTTGCTGGTATTGATCCAGATTTGGATGCACAAGTGGAATTTGGAACATTCCAAAAACTTGGGGATCCAACTACAAGGAGACAGGTAGTTTGATACAAGATTGCTCTGGTATCTTTCGCCTCTATTTTTTTTTTTAATAGGGTACCCGAAAAATATAGACTTGAATCACCTTTTTTTCTTTGATTCTTTCCCTTTTTATTTTTTATATGGTATGGTAAATGATCCCACCCAAACGAATAGGTGTGAAAGCTATAATTGTAAACCACGATCAGATCTATGGAAGCATTGGTTTATACATTCCTTTTAGTCTCGACTTTAGGGATAATTTTTTTCGCTATCTTTTTTCGAGAACCGCCTAAGGTTCCGACTAAAAAATGAAATATTATATCAATTGAAGTAATGAGCCTCCCATATCGGGAGGCTCATTACTTCAACTAGTCTAATCCCCGTGTTCTTCGAATGGATCTCTTAGTTGTTGAGAGGGTTGCCCAAAAGCGGTATATAAGGCGTACCCCGTAAAGCTTACAAGTAAACCAGATATGAAGATGGCGACTAGGGTTGCTGTTTCCATTTTTAGATAATTTCAAGATCACAATGGATCCACGATAAGATCGTTTATTTACAACTACAACGGAATGGTATACAAAGTCAACAGATCTCAACCAACGATTAAATAGGATTTATGGCTACACAAACCGTTGAGGGTAGTTCTAGATCTAGGCCAAGACAAACTACCGTAGGGAGTTTATTGAAACCATTGAATTCCGAATATGGTAAAGTAGCTCCGGGCTGGGGAACTACACCACTTATGGGAGTCGCAATGGCTTTATTTGCGATATTCCTATCTATTATTTTGGAAATTTATAATTCTTCTGTTTTACTGGATGGAATTTCAATGAGTTAGGTTCATAAGAACTATGAAGCCCTAGTTTTTCAATCAAAAAAAATGACTTAAGACTCGGATTTATAGACCATTCTGGTAGTTCGACTGTGGAATTTCTTTGTTTCGGTATTTCCGGAATATGAGCGTGTGACTTGTTATAATTGATCCTATTGATAATACAGAGAATGGTCCTGTCATCTCTATCAAGATGATTCTACTCCGTCGGATATTTATTCTAATATCTGGATATCTGGAACACGGAATATATAGAATAGATCAAGAAAAGAAATATTTGAACTATGATTCATACTCACTATTCAAACCTCGCAACCGGACTCAAAAAAATAATTTCAGATGGGTATTTCCTATCCTAAATCAAACGATTTTTCTTTCTTTAGATCTTGGGGTGAGTAATTACATCCACTCATTAAATAAGTGATGATCAAACGGTTTTTACTCAGAGAACCTTTGAATTTAGTTTGGGGCTAAATCATCGTGGTTTTAGTATGAATCTGAGGTTTTAATTGATTCATAGGATCTCAACAAGAGAATTCCTATCATTATCATATAGTAAAACAAGAGTCGATCCGCATTACGCACAAAAAAAAACAACAAATTAAATAATAAACAAAAATAGGAAAGAGAAGACTCAAGAGGCCTGTAACGATCAACATAAAGAAAGACGAATGAGCTAACTTGATATTTTTTGGCATTATCATCACAAAGAAAAGATTCCGGATTTTTTTTTGACTTCCTATTTTCGGGACAAATCGAATCAAATTAAGTGGCTAAGAAGTTTTGAACTTTCTATATTACATATCCGTTGAAATCAGTATTTGTGTGTTTCTGTTTGAGCTGTACGAGATGAAATTCTCATATATGGTTCTCGGGGGGGGGGGGTCCTTTTGGATTACCTATCTAAATAAAGTATATG
>JAUEKU010000010.1:1126091-1131858 GCA_032274805.1 Gypsophila paniculata
ATTTTGAAAGGCAAAAAAGGGTAGAGTGAACCTATTTTTAGTTTCCTCGAAATGAATGTTCCCTTCCTCCGCATGTAGAAAAGGAATAAATAAATCAATCAAATTACGAGAAGCTTCATAAAGCGCTTCCTTAGGAGTTAAACTTCCATTCGTCCATATTTCTAGAAAAAGTATTTCTTGTTTTTCTTTTCCATTCCCATAAGAATGAATACTATGATTCACATTTCGAACAGGCATAGATACAGCATCTATAGGATAACTTCCATCTTGAGAGTTATTTGTGGAGTTCATACGGTATCCACGATCTCTCTTTATTTCTAATTCAATACGCAAATCAATGGGTTCCGTTAAGTTAGCTATATGCTGTGTTGTGTCAACTATTTCCACGGAAGGTGGTGAGATGATATCTTGAGCGGTTACGTATCTAGGACCTCTGGCGCAAATGGATGCGTCTCTAACTCCATACAGATTACTTCTCAATACAATTTCTTTCAAATTTATTAAAATTTCATGTACTGATTCCTCAATACCTACTATCGTAGAATATTCATGCGACACTTTCTCAGATTTTGCACATGTAATACATGTTCCTTCTATTTCTCCAAGTAAAGCCCTTCGCATGGCAATGCCTATGGTATCGGCTTGACCTTTCATGAGTGGGGACAGAATGAAACGACCATAATAAAGACACTTACTGTCTACTCTTGATTCAACACATTTCCACTGTAGTGTTCGAGTGGATGCTGCTATTTTCTCTCGAACCATACTAATTATTATTATTTGATCAGATCATTGAATCGTTTATTTCTCTTGAAATCCGTTTAATTCTTATTTTTACACACGTCTTTTTTTAGGGGGTCGACATCCATTATGTGGCATAGGTGTTACATCACGCACGAAACTTAATAGTATACCGCTTCGCCGAATGGCTCGCAATGCTGCGTCTCTTCCGAGACCAGGACCTTTTATCATAACTTCTGCTCGTTGCATACCCTGATCGACTACAGTACGAATGGCATTTAAAGCGGCAGCTTGAGCAGCATAGGGTGTCCGTCTTCTTGTGCCTTTGAATCCAGAAGTACCGGCGGAGGCCCAAGAAACCACCCGGCCTCGTACATCTGTAACAGTTACAATGGTATTGTTGAAACTCGCTTGAACATGAATAACTCCTTTTGGTATTCTACGTCCATTCTTACGTGAACCAATACGTCCATTCCTACGCGAACCAATTCTTGGTATAGGTTTTGCCATATTTTATCATCTCATAAATATGAATCAGAAATATACAGAAAGATATGGAGATATCCATTTCATGTTAAAGCGGATCCTTTATTTTTACACGGTTTTTCCTTGAGAAACAAATTGTAGAAAGATTATCCTTGTCTCTGTTTATGTCTTGGATTGGAACAAATCACTATAATTCGTCCACGCCTACGGATCAGTCGACATTTTTCACAAATTTTACGAACAGAAGCCCTTATTTTCATATTTTTCACCCCTTACCTTAATTTGGAATCTATTCTTTGGAAGAAAATGAGTCTCTTGTATTTTTACCTTCGAATTGGATCCCCCATGAAAGGGATGTTTTCAAAAATCATATAATCACTCGAATCTTTGTTTCGAAGTCTATAAATTATACGTTCCCTGGTTGAATCGTACCGACTTATTTGGGTTTTGATTCTATCTCCTGGCAGTATCCGTATCAAACTAAACTGCGCCGGATCCTACCTGAAATAGAACCTAGAATTAGATTTTCATTATCTAAACGGACCCGCAGCATATCGTTGGGAAGTGGTTCAGTAATTAAACCTTCCTGAATAAATTTTTGTTCTTTCATTACAGGTAACCCCCTTGAAGTATCAACTAATGGAGGAAGCGTTATATAACTCACCTTTCCTCTCTATTTCACAAATAGGAAGTTAGAGATAAAATTAGGATACCGGAAGAGGATCACCATATATAACACAAAATTTCTCCTCCAATTTTTTCTAGTCTAGCTTCTCGATCTGTCATTATGCCTCGAGAAGTAGAAAGAATTACAATTCCCATTCCGCCCAAAATCTTAGGAATTTTTTGATAGTTGGAATAGATCCGTAGACCAGGTCGACTGATACGTTTTAAAATAGTTCTATATATTCCTTTCTTAGTCTTTCTATGGCGCAAAGTTAAAACCAAGAAATATTTGTTATTTTCCTGATGTTTCCGAACGTTTTCAATAAAACCTTCTCGTAGGAGTATTTTAACAATGTTTTCGGTGATATTAGTGGATGCTATTCGAACCGTTCCGTTTTTACTCATGTCAGCATTTCTTACAGAAGTTATTATATCAGCAATAGCGTCTTTGCCCATAACGAATTATAATTGTTGGTACTTCTTAATATTGATATAATCAACATGTTTTTTTTTTTGATTTTCATAATGAATTTCTTAATTAAGAAATTCATTATGAAATTATTAAAGGTATATGCGTGAGACACAATCTACTAATTTGATCCATTTCAGATATTCTACTATAACTATATCATAGTTTCATCCACTAATATTTATAATACTTCGGGAGCTAATGAAACTATTTTAGTAAAATTCAACTGTCTCAATTCCCGAGCAATGGCGCCAAAAATTCGAGTTCCTTTTGGATTTCTTTCCTGATCAATGACAACTGCTGCATTGTCATCATATCGTATTATCATCCCGTTGTCACGTTTGAATTCTTTACATGTACGTACAATTACAGCTCTAATTACTTCTGATCTTTCTAGAGGCATATTGGGCACTGCTTCTTTGATTACAGCAACAATAACGTCACCAATATGAGCATATCGATGATTACCGGCTCCTATGATTCGAATACACATCAATTTTCGAGCTCCGCTGTTATCTGCTACATTCAAAAGGGTCTGAGGTTGAATCATATCATTTTTATTTGAATCTGTTATTGCAATGCAAAGAATGAGTAAAAAAAGAAATAGTGTTTGTCTAGAAATAAATAAACTAAACCCGTGGTTGTTTTTTCATCCTAATACCCCTTTTGTTTATGTTTAGTTCTACATCTCTATCCTGAAATAACAAATTGAGTTCGTATAGGCATTTTGCATGCAGCTATTGAAATAGCTGTTCTGGCTACAGTTTCTGATACTCCGCCCATTTCATAAAGTATTCGACCTGGTTTAACAACGGATACCCAATATTCGGGGGATCCCTTCCCCGAACCCATACGTGTTTCTGTAGGTCTTACTGTAATAGGTTTGTCGGGAAATATACGTATCCATATTTTTCCACCACGACGCGCATATCGTGCCATTGCTCTTCGCCCTGCTTCTATTTGTCTAGCTGTAATCCAAGTGGGTTCAAGTGCCTGAAGAGCGTATCTGCCGAAACAAATATGATTGCCTCGACAAGATATTCCTTTCATTCTTCCTCTATGTTGCTTACGAAATCTGGTTCTTTTGGGGTTATAGTTGATGGTTTTTTCTTAATTCCACCTCTACTACAGAACCGGACATGAGAGTTTCTTCTCATCCAGCTCCTCGCGAATGAAAGGATTCGATAATATTACGGATACCCATGTATTTAATAACTAATACACTAAACTAAAGATTTATTGATATTTCATTTATTACATAGGAAGCTGTATATATGGCTAAATGTGTATATTTATAGATATAGATAATGCTTCTTTTTTATAACGAATTTAAATTAAAACGAATCCTTATTTTTTTTTACTCTTATTGAATCGAGACAATATTGCAATCCAGTAAATAAGGGTTTCGCGGGCGGATATTGACTCTTTCCTGCTTCATTCGTAGGATCAATCTATGATCTATCTCTTAGAGTAAATCCATTTGTTCTTGGTTCGTTCCGCCATCCCACCCGATGAATCATTAGGATTCGTTTTTATTTTAATAGAATCTTATATAGTCACAGGTTTCATCGTTCCTATAGCTTCTCCATTAATGGTTAGGCCTGAATTCTGCAATGGAGCTTCTAACAAAATCCGTTCCCGAGTCAATCTACTCAGTTTCTATTAACCCCGGGCTCTTTATTTTATTATTATTTATATATTTATATCAATATTAATGCTTTATCACACTGCCTTTTCTGAGGTGATTCATAAACCATACATATTGGAATCATTTATCATTGATATTTTTGTTCTCTCTTTCTATCACCTTTCCATTTATCCGCATCCCTTTATTTTGTCCTTTCAAAAAAAAATCCAAAATCTGATATGGAAAATTTCAGTTGTTACAACTATATGATTGATCTATCCAGTCATATAGTGACTGTTTCTTGGGATCTCGACAATACGAAGCAATAAGTTGGTTATTAGTTTTTATAATAGTTATTAGATTCCTAGTGGGGTCATTTTTGTGAAGCCCAACTCTAAACTCTAAAGAAAAAACTAACGAGTCACACACTAAGCATAGCAATTATATCAAAAAAAAAGATTAATCGATTTTTTATTCAACCTTATAGAATTAGAATTGTTTATTTTTATTTGGTTTAACGGAAAAACAGAAACAGTTTTCAATTTTTTGTTCTATCAATGGACAGAACGGCAAGATAAATAAAGGTCTATTTATTATTCTTCGTCCACAAATATCCAAATTTTTAGGCCTAATACTCCATGGATAGTTCGAATTGTATAGGAACAATGATCTATTTTAGCGCGAATTGTTTGTAGAGGAACCCTACCCTCTCTGATCCATTCGACCCGTGCAATTTCTTTTCCGTCGATACGCCCTGCAATTTGTATTTGAATTCCCTTTGTATCTGTTTGTTCAGTTAATTCAATAGCTCTTTTCATTGCCTTTCGAAATGAAACTCTATTTCGTAATTGTGAAGCCATATATTCTGCAAGAATATTAGGATGTCCATAAGGTTTTTCAATTCTTGTGATAGCAATGTTGAGTCTTCGGTTCACCGAACGAAACTCCTTTTGTACATTCATCTGTAATTCTTCAATCCCTCGTGTTCGGCCCTCTATTAATAAATTTGGGAACCCAATATAGATTATGACCTGGATCAAATCAATTCTTTTTTTAATTTCTATGCGTGCAACTCCAATTCCTTCGAAACCTGGGGATATTCTCTTCTTTTTTTGTACATAGTTCTTGATACAATTTCGTATTTTCTCATCTTCTTGTAGACCGATGGAAAAATTTTTTGGTTGTGCAAACCAAAAGGAATGATGATTTTGGGTTGTACCAAGTCTGAAACCAAGTGGATTTATTTTTTGTCCCATATTTTTTGATTATATTATCTTTCCATCCATTTTTTCTAAATAGGAATCTAAACCTTAGATTCATCTAAAAATAATTTAGATTTATCTTTTAATACAATTGTTATATGACAAGTAGGTCTTTTTATCGGATAACTACGTCCTCGGGCCCTAGGTCTTAATTTTTTCACAAAAGGGCCTCCATTGACTTCGGCTTTACTAATGAATGAATCAGCTTCGTTCAAACCCATATTATGACTAGCATTTGCTGCTGCTGAATAAACTAATTTTAAAATGGGATAAGATGCTCGATAAGGCATGAGTTCCAATATCATAAGTGTTTCCTCATAAGAACGCCCTCGAATCTGATCAATTACTCTTCGTGCTTTGAAAACAGACATACATATATGTTGAGCTAAAACTTTGACTTCTCTACTCGAATTCGATTTCTTTATCATAAGGTTTATCCCCTGCCAATGAATGATAAGTATCTATTTTTTTTTTATTCCAAATTAACGACGAGATTTATTATCGTTTCTCGCATGT
>JAUEKU010000010.1:1171090-1184989 GCA_032274805.1 Gypsophila paniculata
ATTGAGAATCGTAGGCATGTGCCAAGAAGAAATGTGAGCCGTTGAGATGGAAATTGAAGAGAGAGAAGGAGCCTCTGGTGACCGTTCGATGAGATTAGGATTTCTGCACTCGAGCGCCACCCAATCGTCGTCTCCGCCGCCGTCTCCGTCGCCATCGATGGCGGCCGGTGCTTCGCCGGCCGCGTAGACGGCGGTTTTATTAGTCGAGGTAGACATGCACCGAGTACTTAACTGCGGCGTGATTTTGCTTTATTCTGCAATATATAAATAAACTTTACGACTGTATCACACCGTATGAGACATAATAGTGTCATGGTGTCAAAATAATACATTTCTAATTTTTATGTGTTTTCTCCTTCCTAATAATTAAATCTACTAGTTGAACTTTCAAATAAAAAATAGTCGTTTTAATTAAAAAATACTTTTTTATTTTTGTAAAGAGAATGTCTCATAATTCAAGATAGTTTCGCCATAAAGATTATGAAGCTCAATACACAACCCATAATAATCAATTAAGTCAAAATCGACGTTTCGTGAAACTATATATAAAGTATAAGATTGGAGTGTACGTTACTTTTCAAACACGATATAATTACTTTTGAAGCACAATAGGGTTACTTTTCAATTTAATAATATAGCTTATTTTGAAGAATAACCTAGTTACTTTTGGGTGTGTCTCATACGATGAGACAACTTCACCGTAGAATTTGTCATAAGAATATAAGAATATAGTCATGCGTGATCTTGTTTGATTCGTCTTAATAAATACAACAAGAATATCAAAATTTTATAATTTTTTATAATGTATAACAAAAAATATGGGTTACAAAATGTGCATCGACATTTGGACCATGACATCATGGGAGGTTTGGTCTTCAATGGAGGGAATAAATGGATAAAATTGAAAAAAAAAATGCTCAAAATGGAGTTAAATGAAGAGTATTATGCAATTTAGAGTCTAAGTAGACGAAAAAATACAAAAGACATTTACGAAAGATAGTAAAATGTTAATGGGTAAAAGTGGATACCAAGTGAATACGAATATAATGAAAATGTTTATGAAAATAAGAGGTCACGATTGTCGTTAAACGAGTTACAAAAATCACATAAATGATTATGAATGATCTATTCTCGTGATAAGATATTGTGATACGGTTTAATGCAATAATTAGTGTAGTCTACCCTTCAATCATATCTTTGTGTGATGTCGTGACACTTTAACCATGATTTTCGTCATCAATATACGACTTTTTTTATCGAATACATAATTTGAGAAACCTGTGTTGACGACAAATGCAAACATCTCATTATGATATTATGATTTTTAATACTTTTTTTAATTATTTATAGTCAAAATTTGAAAAGTTTGATTTCTGAAAAACGAAATGGGTAAAATATATTGGGAGGAAGGGAGTACATATTACGAAGTACTCCCTCTATTCCACCATTTTCTTCTTAATTTCTTTCAATGAAAATTTCATGGTTTTTCTCGTTTATATTTTTGTCAATTTTCAACAAATCTCATCCACTCAATCTACTTTACCAAGTTACTTTTTATTTTTCAACCGATCCCATCCACACAATCCACTTTCTTAATCATTGTGCCAATATCAAATGATAGAAAAGAGTGAAATTGAGTAGTCGAGATCTTCTGTCCCACTTTATGTCCCATTTGATGTCCCACAGTCTTTATCACCGTTGAATGAAAAATATAAGATTCTATTGAGGGTATTTGAGATCTTATATTTTTCATCCAACGGCAATAAAGACTGTGGGACACCAAATGGAACATAAAATGAGATAGAGGATCTCGACTGAAAAAAATACCTACTAACTACCTCCTTATATGAGAGGTCTTACGATAAATTTATCGTGAGATCGTTTCTCTCTAAAATTTGTGTTATATTTTATATAACAGAAAACATATTGTTTATTTTGTTAGTACAGGACTTCTTTTCATTAGCGATAAGTTAAGTTGGTGAAATTAATATATGAAACATTTTGACCGCCATAGACCCACAATCCCATAATATAAATGCATAACTATATCCAACCTAACTTTGGTAAGTCAAAGTCTCATAGCCCTTCTTATAGCTTTTACAAAATTAACTGGTGGGGCTCTTTCTCTTTCTCTCATAATTCACCAAAAAAAAAAAAGTGAGTACCCTTCCAAATCCCTTTTATTTTCAACCCATTTTCATACTCATTTTCATCATCAATCAATCAATCAAACTCCTTAGATTCGTCTCAAAATCGATCAGTTGGGGATTGATTGATTGATTGATTGATTGATTGATTGATGGAGTGGTATGTGGCTTTCTTGTTTCTACTGAATTTGTTCGTGGTTTACTGGGGCTGCGTGTACTTTTGAAAAAAAAACCAGCGACCAAATAATGAAGAAGTTTGGTCGAGTGTATGGAAATTAGCATGAAGAACCTTTTGAAAAAGCTGAGTATTACGCCGAGTCAAACCAGCGAAGAAAATATTACTGAAGGATCGAATTCTACACGACGTAATCAAAGCGGTTCACACTCGCCACAGAAACCCTTTACTGCTTTGGCAGGGTGGATTCATGCCGTGGCCAATAGGAAGAGTCTGAGTAGTAGTAGTCGTAGTCGTAGTCGTAGTCGTAGTCGTAGTGCGGGTTTGTCGAATGTAAATATGATGGATGGACAAAAGTCGGAGATGGAGTCTACGAGCAGTGGTGGGGGGACGGATGAAGTTATAAGACGGGACTCCGAGTCGAGTAATTCTAAGGATGCTGAGGTTGAGGAGGAGTATCAAATTCAGTTGGCTATGGAATTGAGTGCTAGGGAAGACCCTGAGGCGGTCCAGATCGAAGCTGTCAAACAAATCAGCTTAGGCTCTTGTTCACCTGATACTACTCCTGCTCAAGTCGGTTCGTATAGGTACTGGGTAAGCTATCGTTCAATCCCCCTCGCGTATTTTATAATTGGATGGAATCATGGAATGGAGGAAGTATAATATGGAGTAGTTGTTTTTGGTTGTGATATAAATATATAATGACTAAATTAGAATGGCTCAGAATATTCTCGACGTGTAGGGATGGCTCTCTCCTCTCTGGTTAAACGTATACAATTGGATGGAATGGAGGAAGTATAATACAGAGTAGTTGTTTTTGGTTGTGATATAACGGACTAAATTAAAATTGCTCAGAATATTCTCGACTTGTAGGGATGGTTCTCTCTTTTTTGAAACGTATACAATTGGATGGAATGGAGGAAGTGTAATACGGAGTAGTTGTTTTTGGCTGTGATATAATGGACTAAATTTGAATGGCTCAGAATACTCTCGATGTGTAGGGATGGTTCTCTCTTTTTTGGTTAAATGTCTATTAGAAACACGCTGTCTGTTATTATTTCCGTCTCTCAGCTGCTTGCTGCTTGTTCTCAATGCGGATGTTTCTACATGCTATCCTATATTTTTTGAATTTCATTGAACGAATGCAATGGACAACGAAATCAAAGCTTTGGGTGGGAAGCAATTTCACTGACTAGTACTCCCCAAAGAGGAATTTTTGGTTGTACGCATCTATTGGTAGTAAACATTTGTAAGTGCAGAATAGCGATACTAAATCTAAAAGCCTAGAAAGCATTAGTAAACTAATGTCAAGGTTCGTGGCTCTTCATGCACGAAGAGTCATGAGGATGACTTACAACCTTGGATAAAAACATTTACATTGCTGCATAAATAATAAAGAGTACTGGATCGAAATGTGTCGTATGTCCAATGCACATTTTCTATATGTTTTTGGGAAATTCTATGAGCTACCCTACATTTTTGAATATCTATCTTGTACTCTTCTTTTTTGAATCATTATGTGTAACCCTTAACTATTACTTAATCCATAACGTGATCGAAGTAGTATGTGAATTTTCCGTCAATGGTTCAAATTAGTCCTTGTTTGAAATTCAAGTAATGATCTATCTTAGCACCAAAACTTACAACCAATCCTAAAATGTCAAATTCCCCCTGTATTTCCTTTCTCCGTAGTCAGCATCACAAATTGTGTGGTTGAAATTGATTCAAAATTGACAAAAATAGAAATGGGAAGAAATGAGTGATATTTCCTTTTTAGGAAAATGGGAAGAAATGAGTGGGATAGAGGTAGTAATTAATTAATAAAATCAACAAATACAAACTATTCACGTCCAAAATACCTCAATAAATTGAACTTGTTTCTCATGATTCAGACAACCTGTGATGCTGACTACAGAGAAAGGAAATGAAAGGGCATACACGATTAACATATAAACATCTAGGAGACTGAACCATCTAAATTAGTAAATCTGATTCAAGGATAAGTTGCCCTGGTGGATAATTTTGCAATAATGTTATTTTATTTCATGTTATTTTTTAACAATATATTTAATTTGTGTTCATGGATGTGACTAATAAGGGCTATGGATGCGGGTACATGTAAAGCGGGATTTACTCCGATTATTCTGTTGAAGTATTAGCTAAGTAGCCAACCTATGCATCGAAATGAAATCGTCATGTATGTAACTTCCTTCGTCTGACTCATCTTATATTTTAGATTTTTCTATGCATGACAGAATTACAATGCACTTAGCTATGATGACAAGATTTTGGATGGTTTCTACGACCTCTATGGCGAGGTAACTGGTTCCAAGTCATCAAAAATGCCTTCTCTTATTGATCTTCAAGGAACACCAGTTTCTGAAGGTGTAAGGTGGGAGGCAGTTTTGGTCAATAGGGCTGCTGATAGCAGTCTGCTGGAACTTGAGAATAAAGCCGTTGATTTAGCTGCCAGGGTAAGATCGGAAGCACTTCAAACAGGGGATGGAGATCTGGTACGACATCTTGCTATCATTGTGTCTGACTACATGGGTGGACCGGTGGTGGAACAAGACAACATGTTAAGGGCATGGAAAAGTCTTAGTTATAGTCTAAAGTCAACACTTCGGAGCATGGTATTGCCTCTTGGGTCATTAAAAATTGGTCTAGCTCGTCATCGTGCTTTACTATTTAAGGTAATCTGAGTGACCGGCAAACTTGATTATGATGATGATGATGCTATGTCAATTTCTACTTTTTTAGCTTAACTATATCCCCTCTATTTCTGTTTACAAGTTGTTTAAGTAAATTGCAGAAGAATTCAGAAAAGTTTAAGAAATAATTACATTCATAAATTAGATATGGCTTGGGAAATAAATCGGGTAAGGGAAAACAATGATATAATAGACTTGAAGTCTAAAATGACAACCAAAATGAAAAAAAACATCATACTCTCAACTAACTTATACAAAGAAACAGAGGAGCTATTTATCTGTTGGTTTTCTGCAAAGTTCTCTTCAATCGTTTGTACTCTTGATCAGTTGTGGCCCCTACTAAAGTGAGAACTATCATGGATTTCCACTGCTGCTATGGCATCTAACTTCTTTGAGAATTTGATAAAAGATAAGTACCTGGTATGCTGCGTTGAAATAATATTGTAGCCAGTGTTTTTTTAGAATCCTTGGTGGTATATTGTTCATAAAAAAGCTCTTGCATGCAGAATAATATCAATGTTTGTGTTATTGCAAGTCACTATGTATATTATCAGTCGTGCCGACCAGCAGACCAGGTGACTAGAAAAAATTCCATCGAAAATGATCTATTGTTATTAAGAATATTTCATGGACTCCTTTCAAAAGGCACATTTGCCAGATTTTTGCTTCCTTGCTTTTGAATTTGAGTTCATCTAAAATCTCACGTCAATTAAATTTGCACAATGTCAAGTCTTGAAATCATGGTATTTATGTTCACGCCACTGTTTGAGGAAACTTACTGCGCTATTATGATTCTACCATACAGATAGATATACAAGAGAAAGGTCGTTTGAAATAGTACCGCAATGAATTATGATTCTTTGTTGTCGTAGACTTTTTATTCAACGATTACCAGACAATCTCGTACGGAGTATAGATTAGGTACTGTTTCTTATGTCATGCTCTCTTGTTCCTCTTCTGACGTTTTGTGTGCTTTGCTGGCTTTTTTCTGTATTCGTTTGTGAAGGTCCTGGCTGATAGTGTGGATATTCCTTGCCGTTTAGTGAAAGGACAGTCATATACGGGCTTTGATGATGTTGCTATGAACTTTGTAAAGATTGATGATGGAAGGTAATTGGCTTGAAGAGTGTGTAAATTGTTAAACCTATGGTTATTGGCCTGTTTGTTGTTTTGATCGTCGTCGTCCAAACTATCCAAAGTACTTCCTTTGATTCGGTCATTTTTTTACCTTTCTATTTTGGGAATGAGCGTAAAATGGTCGTTTTCTTTATATAAAATTATAGTTTGATGATTCAAGATGGATGAAGGCGGAGGAGAATAGTTTAAGCTAGATGATTTTAAGGCAAAGAAAAATGTCAATTAAGCGCTCATTCCCTAGAAAGGTAAACAAATGACTGAAGTAGAAAAAGTATTTCTTTTCTAAGCCACAAGCAAATATCTAAGTAGGGGAGGTCGAACTGTTGACATGAATGATGTGTACCTGGCAAGATGTGAATCAAGTGGGAAAATGACGATGGTCACAGGAAAACCTTCTTCGCTTGTATTCAAGCAACAGCATCTAGCATAACCTTTAATTACCTTTTATTGTTTAACTTGGTTTCATAATATAATTACCATTAATTACCTATATGTTTTCCTATACAATTTGGATATTCTGCCCTTTATTTCACTGGTTACCCTAACTATGTATGATCACAGGGAATTTATTGTTGATTTAATGGCGGACCCAGGGACATTGATTCCATCTGATGCAGCAACAACCCATGCTGACTACACAGACTCTCTTTCTTCTTCTGGTCCATTGTCCAGAGATATAGAGTCAGTTATGGGAACGAGCAGTAGCAATGCAGTGAGTTCAATGGAGGACCCATCAAGCTCCGGAGCGCTGGGCAGAAACATCAGTGCGACAAAACTGCCGCTTAAACAAGATACCAGTGACAGTGTTGTTGTTACTACTAGTACTAACCTACTCCAGCCTGAAATGAGCGATAAAGAATTGCAACCTTCTAAAGACATGATTGGGAAATCCAGCGAGGTGGAAAAGTTATTAGCTGATGAAGTTCCATCCAGGACTAGCTTTCCTAACTTTCACGCAAGATCCCCTTCGTGGACCGAAGGAGTCAGTTCACCTGCAGCACGTAAAATGAAAGTCAAGGACGTTTCACAGTACATGATTGATGCTGCCAAAGAAAATCCCCATCTAGCTCAAAAGCTTCATGATGTGTTGCTTGAGAGTGGGGTCGTCGCACCTCCAAATTTGTTCAGTGAAGTTTATCAGGGGCATGAAGATGTTTCAGTCACTTTCTCAAAGCCTCAAATAAAAATAAAGAAGGAGATAATAAAGAAGCAAGAATCTAGAAGGCCCAACAATGCTGATAATTATAATCAACCAAAGTTTCTGCCTCCTTTGCCTCACCATGTAGGGCATCCAAGAGCAACGCCAAGCGTACTCTTGGATAATCTTCAGCCTGATCAAGGGTCTGAGATCAGCAATGTGATAGATTCTAGTGAAGGTGGCACAAAACCCGCAGCACAGTCCGATATGTCTCCTGTAAAATTTTCGAAAAATGTCCCCGTTTCAGCAGCTGCAGCAGCAGCTGTTATTGCGTCATCCGTGGTAGCGGCTGTGGCTAAACTTGAGCTTCCTGCTGCTGCTGCTGCGACTGCTACTGCTGCGGCTGTGGTAGCGACAACAGCAGCGGTTGGGAAGCTAGAGGGTTTACCTCACTCACCAGGTGCAGACATTGGTTTCAATGAAACGGTTGAGTCAAGAAGTGGACAGGGAGATGATGCTAGTCAGGAGCCGAGGGGTAGTGACAAGGAGCAAGATGCTTCTCGATCTGATAGGTCAGCGGGGGGTGATAGCGCAGATAGTGCCAGATCTGATATGTCATTTGATGATGTGGCAGATTGCGAGATTTCGTGGGATGAAATCACCTTGGGGGAGCGTATAGGACTTGGTATTAGACATTACTCTTGATTATTTATTTCCTCCAAAATTGTACTTGTGTTTATGGCTTCATCATTTTCTGCTCATTTGCTCTGCTAGGTTCGTATGGAGAAGTTTACCGTGGAGAATGGCATGGTACGGTAAGTAATATATGCTGATATTAACTCGCTGTTGTTTAATAACTTGTTGGCGCTACTTGTCATGTTATTTAACTTGGTGTTAAAAGAGATTTTTTTTTTTTTTTTTTTTTTTTTTTTTATTATTATTTTTGTTCGAGAGTTTTAGGCTAAAATCTCCACAAATTCATGTTTCTTAATTTAGATTCAAGATACTGTCATGGACTGGGCCACAGTTTTTCCATGGTTTGCCAGAATTTTTATTGAGTACTCATGCACCTACCAAAATCTTTTCAAATGACTTCATCCCGCTCCCAAGTTTAAAAATACATTGTTTCCTTTCTTCCTCCTATTTTCTCCCCTAAACTCAATACTGAAACTGCTCAGTCATAATACCACTTTTGTACCACGCATCTCACTCACCATTGCCGTCAATACTTCCATTCTGCCTTCAGACTTATTTCGGGGCACACACATAGTGCAGCCATCACCCACCCATGCAGTCACATTCGTCGCTCCATTTCCTTTCTTCTTTATTCTCTCCCACCTAACAACCAAAATCATCAATTGGGGCCATCGCATAGCGAGGGTGACAAAGGGGTATGATTGGCATACACGAAAATAGTGTTGAGAGAGGGGTTTGCCTTTTACATCCTCTGTCTTTTGTCATATGTTGTTTTCAAGGTAAGTCTGACTTTCAATTTCAGTAAATATTTATTCACAAATTTTTAGAACTTGCATGATTATAATTGTTGTCTTGAAAAAATGTTTTTATGATGTTTACTTATATAGTTTAAGTTAGTAAGAGTGAAAATGAATATCTTGGTATTATAAGAAGAAATAGAGGTAGTAATCTCCATACTTTTATCTTTTTTAATGGAAACCAGAATACAGATGTTAAATTTTTATCGATGATTAGTGGCTGTGCTAACTAACCTTGATGATGTAGCACATATGCCACAGTAAACTTCATCTTGGGACTGGGAGAGAAAGGTGGAATGTTGGAACTTTGAATTAGAAATATAAAAATTGTTTTGCTGCGTTGGGAAGTGATTGGGCATAGTTTGGCTGGACTAAGGAGATCCCTTAAATGACAATAGCAATGAGCGAAAAAAAAAAAAGAGAACTGTGGAGTGCGTACCTAACGTTCTTAACCATCTAGTCAGTGGCGGAGCCACGTTGAGCGATGTGGGTTCTGAAGACCCCACAGTAATTTGATAATTAGCTCTTTCATAAGTAATGGGACAACTTGTTACTAAATTTCAAGCAAAAGACCAGGGTTCGAATCTTGCTAAAGGCAATTTTGTTACTTTTGCATATATTTAGACCCCACGCACTGCATTTGGAGCCTAGCTACATCACTGATCCTAGTTATGTTGTAATAGTAAATTAGCTGCTAAAATTATAAGCAGATTATCATGAGAATTTGGTTTCCGTGGTGGCGGATATATGTTAGGAATGATATGAGTTATGTGTCTCTTCGTTTTCCATTAAGATTGTGTTCGTCACATCAGCCCTAGACTTCTAGTTACTTTTGATTATAAGGCTTTTTGTTGGTCTTACCATACGTAACTGTAGGGTACTTGTTTTTGTTTATCTGATAAAAAATTGTGATTGCATATGACTTTGATTGTAAGGCCGGCCTTTTCTCCATCTAGGATTTTCACTTTTGAGATTTTGGTTGGCTCTTTTTGCAGTCATGATATTACTGTATGTGTTTTGAACTGCATATATATTTGTATTGTTTGATTTCATATAGTATTCATATGACATTTTAAAACTATTCCTGAGTTTCAGGAAGTTGCTGTCAAGAGGTTCCTAGACCAAGATATTTATGAGGAATCACTCGAAGAATTTAAAAGTGAGGTATAGTGCTCTCCCTTCTCCCCTAATTACTTTATGCAAGTGAGCTTTGATATTCTGTCATCCACAAGTATATATTATTGATTTTGAGGCATAGATCGGTCACATTTTAAGCATGTAATAACCTTGATTAGAGCCCAGCCTTGAGGAAAATATGGCTAGTGTTTTGCCTAATTTTTTCAATTTCCTTTTGTTTAACTGATTCGTGCTCTATATACAACGTCGTAATAGGAACATAATTTATTTAGATCGGAGTTTATGTACCAATTGTATCTTTTAATATGCTACAGGTAAGTATCAAACGTATTTTTGCTTATAACTTAGATCTATGTATGGTTCTCCAGATGTCCACTGTCATGCTAACCCCTTCATGGGCCGATGTGCCTTGGCTTTTATCGAATGTCATTGAGGTTCCACTCACTTCTATAATTATGTAATTACAAACTGGTATTGGTACCTCATTAATACACAAAGGACTAGTGATGTGCTGAGCAGCTTTAATTTTGGACAATTAGGTTCGGATCATGAAAAGACTAAGGCATCCAAATGTTGTTCTCTTCATGGGAGCTATTACTCGCCCACCAAATCTGTCAATTGTTACCGAATTTCTTCACAGGTTTTCTATCTTATCCCACTCTTAATACTTTATATTGTTTTAAGCCCTGTTCTTTAAAACTTATCGGAGCTGAACTGAAGTGAACTAAAGTACGAATAAATTTGTATTGAGAAAGCTAATCTGAACTGAAGTGATTGAATTGAAATTAAGTCCAATAGCACGAGGCCTTAGTAATTTCATACATCAAACTTGAAGAGAATGATGAGTCGATGATACTCAAAGTTTAATGTGTTTAAAGGTGGTTCAATGCTTGCATATTTTATTAGGACAATCTTGTAATTTAAGATGCACCAGGATTGGAGAGTTACAGAAGTTCAAAGACAGAGGAAAACTTCCCAAAAAGGAAATTTGAAAGAAAATAGAAGGGTGTTTGATACCATATGATCTCCAGTTTATCTTTGGGAACATGTCACTAAAGCAATGGTTCGACAAAGAACTCAAAGGCAAATCACTTATCGTCCTTCATTATCACAGATTCACAATTATTGCACTAGTTCATCCAAGCGGCTCAACCCTTAAGCAATTAATGCTGAACCACACAGGGATCTAAATAGTACAGAGTATATTGTTTGGTCCATTAACTCCATTTATCCTGAAGCCAAATACAATGATTTTATGAGTATCTCGATGCATTAGTAATGGATGAACGTTTCTTCAAAAGTTATGTTTCAGGAAAATATTCAGTTAAACTGCTGTTTGTCATTTTTAAAGCTTCAGTTTATAACAGACACAATTTCGTTAAGAAAGTAGTACTACCTTTTATTGTGAACTTGAAGTGCATGTTTCTTTTCTGCAGAGGTAGTCTATACAGATTAATTCACCGGCCGAACAATCAGTTAGATGAAAGAAGGCGTTTAAGGATGGCTTTTGATGCTGTAAGTGTTTTTTCGTCCTTCCTAATTTGAATAGCTTGATAACACATACTATATACTTTTACTTTAGGCTTGATCCATATTATTCATCATTTTCAGGCTCGGGGTATGAATTATCTTCATACCTGTACACCAGTAATAGTCCACCGTGATCTGAAATCACCAAACCTTCTTGTTGATAAAAATTGGGTTGTTAAGGTTGTTTTCTCCTGTTTTGGTTCTTCACCTCGCAGGCTTTATATTCCATGTTGCATCTTTTATTTAAATTGCTAAATGTTGTTTGTTAGGTTTGTGATTTCGGCTTATCACGTATGAAGCATAGCACCTTCCTTTCTTCACGCTCAACGGCTGGAACGGTAAGTGCTCATGCTGCTTTGTGCAGTCTTGGTTTAGAGTAAATGCAACAAGTAACCAAGATTACATCAAAGGGCTCAATATATGAACCGTGTTGACATCTTATATTTGGATAGTAGTCGGTGCATGCAATTCTCTACGCAATCTCCCTCATGGGTCATCCGGAAACAACCTCTATTTGAAATGAAGTAGGGATAAGGTTGCGCACATTGAATCTCCTAATCCCGCTACATGGAGAGACATTAGCTTTTAACTTTTGAAGACAATATGCTAGTTTTGTAGTTGAAGCAACAAGTAACTAATCAAATTAGACAGCTCAATGCTATGTACTCAATTAATTTTATGCTTATTTAATCAACTAGTTCTGTTTTTCTATATCGTGCTATGCATGTGAATGCCATCTATGGAAGTTGTTTGCTCCGTTATAAATTCTCTTTCGTCATCAAGAATATTGTAGTGCTGTAGCATGTAATCAACTGAATTAGAAAACTCTATCCATGTTATGTAGCTGTATCATTTTATGAATAAGTTGATTAACTACTAGTCTTGCTTCATCAATAATATTCTGCTATTCATCGTCAATAATATTTTCCTTGTGGTCTGATTTTTCTCTTTAAGGTGTGGTGTCATTGTAGTTCCTGCTAGTCTGCTACATATATTTGTTGGAGATAATATATTAGTGCAGGTGAAAAATGACTTTCTTATTCTAATTAAAATATTGTACTACTGTTGTACTTCGGCAGGCTGAATGGATGGCTCCAGAAGTGCTGCGGAATGAACCTTCTAATGAAAAGTATGTCTGTTGTTTTACCAAATAGAAGAATATCCTTAATTTCTGAATTAATACGTTTGACTTTATGTCCTGAAATTTCTTGGGTTACACTTATCTTTCCTGTACTAGGATAGGTAATCCCTCCAATCTCACAAATCTAACCGCTTCCCTTTTCGAGTAAATCCACACCACTCTACCTGTTTCATTTTAATTTGTCCAATTTGTCCTTATAAAGTAACTAAATCAAAAGAAAATGCCACCAAACTCCCTTTTACTCATTTTATATAGTACTATAGTCATTACAACTTAGAAGACCCCACACGTGCACTGTAATTATAATGTACTCCGTATTCATTAGATTGCCCAACTAGCACACGTTTTGCCAGTGTTTTTTTTTTTCCCATGCATATGCATGCATATTTGAGGGGACATTAAACTTCAAACTAAGTAAATTTTAGTCTCTCACTAATCAACCAATTTCTTTCTTTAAAATACTCTTACAGGCTTACATCTAGCATTACTCAATGTCTCGGTCTCGCTAATCAACCAATATCTTTTCTTTAACACTCGTATATTTTACATTACTCAATATCTGAAAGGATGGCTATATTGCCTATGGGTGGCAAGGTGGGTAAGGGGATTAGAATTCTATAACCTTCATAATGGTTTGAAAACATAAAACAGTTGTTTTCCGGATGATTAATGATGAAAATCTTCTCAAGAATTGTGCCTTTTGATCGCCACTTCATAATATATTTTGAAGTGTGAACAATTATTGCGTCAGATCGTTTGGTACAAAAGGGCACCACATGCGCTAAACTAAAACGCCTTGGTGCACCTTTTGTATGAGGCAAAGCACACTATCTGCACTACTCTGCAAATTCTATATTTTTTCCATCTTATGCTTCTTTGATAGGCTTCTATTACGTAAATGACTTGCATTGCTATCTTGCATGTTAGCTTTTCTCAAAATCCGACAAAAGGTATTGTGGTATAAAATTTCACAAGAAAACAAGTTTGTTGGCAAAAACGGCGTGCCTTGTGTCCAAGAGTTGGGCTCCTTCACTTAGCGCCATGCACCTCATCGCCTAGGGTGTTTGTCGTTTTCATTATGCCTCGCGAGTCACGCCTTTTAAAACCAAGACTCAAAATCCAAAGAATATTAAGCCTTTGGCTTACTTCGTATTTTACTTTTCTTGATAATAGGTGTGTCCTATTAGTTCGAGAAAAAGTTTGTTTCCCTGAATTTGTTCAGACTCTATAAACAAATATATTGTAGGTGTGATGTATATAGCTTTGGTGTCATACTCTGGGAGCTTTGCA
>JAUEKU010000010.1:1205070-1230245 GCA_032274805.1 Gypsophila paniculata
TGGATTGAGACCCCGGAGGAAGCAATCAATCATACAGGTGTGGGAATAAGCCAATACCAACTGTTGTGCCTGTCTGTTTAAGGGAATAGGTAGAGAGGTAAGATTTTTGGCTCGCTCTTGTACAGTTTCTGAACTTTTTGGTATTTTCCGGTCACAGGTTGATGAACGAGCTCCTACTCTTAATATGATTGCCGGCTGGGGAGTGCCTATTTGAACTAGCGACTCTCTTCTTTGTTTGTAATGTATTGAAGTGGAGGCAATACATTCTTCTTGTTTATCAACCGATTCTGAAACCGAAGAAGAGTAGGTTCCCCTAAGTAGTTGGAGGCGTCTTCTTTGAACTCAAAAACAATTTCACTTGAATTCTTCCTGTGAGTGTATCGTATCAACTAGACTATACTATTCCGAAATTTCGTATGTATAGAAAGAGAAAGAGATTCGTCTTGCTTCTTCACAGGATAGAAAAATGAAAGTAGGCAAGATTTTACGGAAAGTCTCTCGACAGAGAAAGTACGATCTGCTCATTAATAGTCGCGGCATTCCCCCTTGATGACTCGAAAGAGAGGCTACCATGAGACACAACCATCTTTATAAGTATGTATCCAATCCTCGGGTGAATAATGAGTTGGATACAGTATCTTTCTCAGCCAAAGTCTCTTTCGAGACCTTTCCATGATCTTTGGAAGCAACTGGCTCTCCCACGGGAACTTATTAGATAACGTGTTCACAATGTTCAATTGAATCAAGTCTCCTCCTTTGGTTCTACCTTTCTCTCCGCTTGAGTACCTTCTTTCTATGTAGTCAATTCAAGAATAGTGCGATGTAATGGATTCAATGAAAAAATGCCCTCTTTTTATTCGATTCTTTCATGGGATATGGAGGTTGCATGGCGGGACTCTAAACTTCGTGAATAGGTGACTTCGGATCTTAAAATGGTATAGGAGTAGGCCTTGGCAAGAGCAACCTTTTTTCCTGTCTTTCCTTGTCTTCCACATGCCTACTCAATCGGATCCTCTTCCCTTCCCTTTTCGAAAATGCCTAATTGGTCTGCAATCAGTTACTGATGCTTTCTTGAATGAAGAAGAAGCGTGTTTCAAGATCATCTGTTCCTTCTGCGGACACCCAAGCATCAACTCAAGCCTTGGGCTTTATGGCACGGGATTCAACAACTCTATCTACAGCACTAAAAAATGGCTCACCGTCACAAGAGCTATGTGAAGTCTCACTGGTTAACTTCCTGGTTTTCGAGATGGGTATATATAATGGTATCTCAATTCACTTTTTTTCTTTTGCGGAACTAAACGTTGTCATGATTCCATTATTAAAAAGAAATCTTTCTTTCTCCGGAAGAAGGGCACATTATGCGACACAAACTCGTTAAGTAAGAAGATGTGCCTCCGGTCGTACTCTTGAGAGTGCCCTCGGGCAAAGAACAATCCATCCTTGTATCCATACAAAGACTCCCTCTTTAGTGAAAGTCATTTCTTCTTCTTGGCGAAGAGAATCAGTAAGACAATCGGGATAGCGGAATGCCGGGGTAGCGTGAGGATAGAAAAAGACTGAATAATAGATAGTCACACTGTGAACGGAAAGCCTTACTCGCTACGTATACTAGGTAGTTATAATGAGCTCCATTCGCACTTTGCCTTCCCCTGAAGATTCGTCTAGGTGGAGAGCTCGGGTGGTATGAGGCTTGGAACTTCACTTCAAGCTGACTCAGAGAAAGCAGATGTTAATAAATAAGGAAAATTCGGAGGAGAGGCCGGATGATAAGAAGGCGACTTCCCCGCCTGCTTGTGAAGTGGGCGGACTACCATGGGGGACTCCTGAGACTGCTTGGCTATGCTTTTTCTCCCTCTTGGTTGAGCTCTAGAAAAGACATCTTGCGCTTTTTGGATTCGAACCTCCGGGCGACTTACCTTCCTTAGTCCATCGATCGTGAGATATTAACCTTCTCACTATAATATCAGAATATTATATAAAAATGGTTTACGTAAACACCGTAATGATAAATGGACTCAGAAAGTGCTATTGTTAATATACCAAGACCCACGTATACGAAAATGGCCTTTACCGCGGGATTTGTTTGTAGTGGGTCAAAGGGAGGCATTTCCCTAGTGGCGTTATTGAGTGGCTCACTTCCTTAAAACATGTGGGAATTCATCATCGAATCCTATCTACTTGCTTTGGCAGTTTTCACTGTCACTAAGTGGTGCTGCTTTTGACTGGTTTATGTAATTGCCACCTAACTCCATATTTACGTGGGACCGGATGTTCATGCCTTTTCATAGCCACTTCTTCCCATCAGATCATGAAGTTGATTTGGGTGAGTTGGTGGAAGCCCGAGAAAACCCGATGAAAGCGTTGAGAAGTTCTTACACAGATAGAGAAAGAAGTCTTTGAAGTGCACTCATCCGCTTACCGAGAAGGAGTCTATCAACATCTGTGCAAGGTTATTGAGCGGATGCCATAGCTAACCACGATCTTAGATTCTGACGAAATAAAAATATAGAATTTGAATCCTATCTACCTACTCTATAGCTCTTGCCTTCCTTTCCTTCTAAATACTCCATTTTCCTACTACTATGCTCCTTTATTGTTCAACTACTTGACTTTCTTAGCAAGACACAGTCAAAGATCAAGTCGAACAATAAATATTCCAATATTGAACTCACCATAAGAAAAAACTTAATAGATTTAATGGTAGTGGTGCTTTCTGCTAGGGTTTCGAATGCCCTTCTATTCCCACCATTAATGATCTTCGCTGGATCAGGATGGATCTATGGACGCTCTATGAGCGAATCGATCTGGAGGAAGAAGGAGACCCCATGGTCGAAAACCAATGGATTAATGCATATATTAACCGGGGTGATCATCCGATGACAAATGCTGGTTTGGAAATACAGACAAATCTTATCTCTGCCGAAGAGAAAGGGGAGAAGCCTACGGGTGGATCCGATTCTTCTGTTAAAGGAAAAGGAGTTCCTGGGAATGATGAAGCCACAACCATCAAGTTGAGATCACTGGGAGTTTGAGAAGGCAGCAAGACGCGGAGAGTTCTGGCTTGAGATCTTAGCAATCTGAACCGGTGAACACAGATCTCCTTGCATTACGTTAGATAATGCTCTTGTCAACGTGAGTCGAAGATGACGGGGATACGGCAAAGAAATCGTGGGTCAGTATGGCTGAAAAAGCAGAATTTGCATCTTTTTATGATTCTGATCAGACCGAACCAGAAAATGGATTTAATCTTTCTAGCTGGGCCCTCGTTCTGCGATTAACAATGCCACATCCGAATTCGATTTATTTGGAGACATCATAGGCGCATCTGCAACATCTCTGGGATTTAAACCCGGAAGAAGAAGAATCAGCTAACATCAGCCATTTTTTTATCTGTTTAGCGGGAAGGCCCAGGATGACAGGCTGACTATCACGTGCAACAACAGTGGCGGGAGCAATACTGACCCCAGGTACGGTTGTGGCATTTGCTACGACTCCTCCGCCGGAACCATCACAACCTGTCCCAGCTTTCCGACCTCGAACACGTCCATAATTAGCCGGATACCCATAGAGCTCATAACAGCGCTGAATATCATGGCCCAGCTTTCCACAATGTGTACAAGTCGGAGGATCGGAGTTTACTAGAGGGCGATCACTTTGACCAGAGGAACCACTGCCACGTCCACGAGATGCGGCCTGAACCGCGAACCCAACAACTTCAGTCCGTGAGTCTTGTGCGCGAGCCACTGCTCTATGACGTTCTTCTTGACTCACCATCGAAAAACCCGATTAATGGTGGGCAGCGGATCAAGGCTGAGAATTTGCGAGCGAAGAGTACCGAAGGTAGGATCATCTAGACCCATCAAGAACTGATAAGTTTTCTCATCATCTGCCTTTTTTGCAATCTTTTGTGCCGCTCCACACGTGCAATTGCAAAAACAGATTGGAATCGCTTCGTAGCTAGACAATTCGTCCCAACTGGCTCGAAGCTTTGTGTCGTAAGAGACTAACGACATCCCCTGTTGTTTCAAGGAGGATATCTCGTTCTTGAGTTGATAGATACGGGCAGCCTTTCCCACCGAAAAACGCTCTTTAAGGTCGTCCCACAGAGTTCAAGCATCCTCAACATAAGCTATACTAGGTTGCAAGGATGAGTGAATTGTGTTGAAAATCCAAGCAACAATCATAGGATTTACCACTTCCCATGCCTCGCCTTCTTCGGTGTCGGGTTTGGGTTTAGTAATCGTTCCTTTGACGAAGGCCTGTTTAGTTTATTCTTAACCTTCAAAAAAGCATTTGTCATGGAACGTTCCCAAACATCGTAATTCTCGCGGTTCATTACATAAGGGGATATGACTGCACTCGGGCTATCAGATGAATGTAAATAAAAAGGTGATTTGGGATAAAGTCTCGAATTATCATTAATGACAGCTAGCCTTAATAGAATGAATATAGGCTCAATACAACCTAGCGTAATACACAAGCCATTACAATATATGCCAAATATTGACATATAATTAAATATACACTACCTAATAGAGATCGAATGAGGGTATAATTCTTTATACGATCAGATCCGCAGCTCTTTCTGTAACAGCTTAGGGTGCATTGGTTTGAATAGCCCTATTGAAGAGGAGAGTTAGCATTACCGCAGCTTTGCCTCTGTTGCAGGAAAGAGAAAGACTACTTGGCCATGAAAAAGATTGAAATGGGACCATGAAGACAGCCCGCCACTGGAACTTGCTTTGCTCTCGTTCCCACCTGTCTTCCTCCTACTAGAGCTCTTTCACTCTAGTGGGAACCTCACAAGCCTTCTGGGCCTGTTACTCTAAAAGCTGGGTCCCGTCAGCTTAAATAAATATATTTATTTAATAACAAAACGGGAAAAAAGAAAAATGGTCAAACCATATCTTACTGAATAATCTGACTGAATGAGGAAGAGCTCTTTATGTGGTTTCACTTTACCACCATCTGAAATGCGCGAAACTTCGATTGGCGGAAGCCAGTCCATGAAGATTCTCCCTTTTCTTACGCGCGATTCCCCTCTTTCGGTAAGCATCCAGTATCTCATCAAATGAACATTTCTCTAAGCTTATCCTGTAGTTTATACGTCGTTTGAAAGCTGCTTCAAGGATCCAACGAATAGCTAAGGTTTGTTGACGATCCATGGCTACAATCCCGGGGACATCATAAATAGTACCTGCTACTCTGACTTTTGCTACTTTGCATATGGGCTTTATATTCTCTACGGCGTCAACCATAAGTTTTTTTACATCGCCTTCAGTTCGAGCTGGGCGATTAAAAGTTTGATAAACAATAGCACGAACCTTCGTTCTTTTACCTTCTTTCATGTGAAAGTTGACCAATTTCTTGATCAATTGTTTTTGCTCACTATCTAAGCCCCCCATATAACTGAGAATTTCCGAGCAATTGGAAGCTGCTTTCGATGACGAGGCCGAAAAATGGAGATTACGCGATCCTTACTGTCCATCTTTATCAGCCAACTCCCCCGTTTACCTCTTTCCTTTGACCAAGGGGCCCTCGAACCCATTTTTTTCTTATGTTTTTATTGTTAGGTTCTAAATTCTAAATTTGTTTATGTTTTTTAAAAAACATAAGAGTTCCTTAAGGAAACCAATGCCTTAAGCCACACAGTGGTAGAGCGGTCGGCTGTTAACTGACTGGTCGTAGGTTCGAATCCTACTTGGGGAGGATTCGATTAGAGTACTTCAACTTGGAAGCTGAAATCCTACCTTTTGCTTTCTGCGCAAATCTGGGAAAAACGCTCCCTTAGGGTTTCTTCGCTACATGGGAGCAAGTCTGTTGTGCGTGGCTCTTTCAAAGAATAGCTCTTAGAGAAGAGATAGATCTTACGTAAGCCAAAGAAAGGCTATTTAAGAGGAATGCTAAAAAAAGTCCCCCCTCGGGCTACTTGCCCTTAGAGTAGGGCATTCAGTGAAAGCAGAAACCTAATCAAAGTCTGAAGTGGCACCTTCGCTCCGCACCTTATTGACTTGGGCTTGATCCGGGAACTACTAACTTGGCTTGGTCACTCTATCCACTTTGACTGGGCTCGTCTGTCTCTCTTTCGCTCTTTCTGGGAGCTAGTGAAATGGAAGCAGCAAAGATTTTTTTCAAGGGAATGAGTTAACCTCTGGCCTAAGAGCACTAAAGGTATAATACTAAGCAAGTCAGTCTCTTGACTCTCTTAGCAAGTAATCCCTTTAGCTACAAAAATAATATGCTTCTTCTCAAAAAGAGAGTCTTTTATCCGTCTACACGAATGAGAAAATCCGTTATTAGTATGAAAAGCTTACTTTTCTCTAGAAGGAGTCAGGTAAGCATGCCTCGCTTGATGCTTTATATACGAAGAATGAAAGCCTATTCCTGACGAACCAGCTATCCTAATCTTTGTGCAGGAGTCTTCTATACAGCTTGCTTAGCCATTTAAGACTTTCTCCTAATAGGCTTTTTTTTTTTAGACCTTTAGAGCTTATACCTATTACTCGCCTTATTGATCTAACTTAAAACCAATAGAAGTCCAGTAATAGGGCTTGTGCGGAAAGTATGGCTCACTCTTCTGTCCCCTTCCGACCCATCCAGAGTAACTCAAGAAATAAGAGAGTACCGGCAGAGCTTCAAGGGGAAGCATTCTGTAGTAGCTAGGAATCCCTTTATAGAATTGTAATACTTTTTCCCTTCTCAGCATGAATTGACTCTTCGAGCAGCTAAACGCCTCTGGAATTATTGATTGAAAAGAAGCTGAAGCCCCTCAACTAGAAGGAGGAGTAGCGGAAGTTGAAATTAGTGAGTCAATTACATCCAGTAGGGTTAGATATCCTCATCGAAAAACGATTTCTCTGTCCTTTGCTCTACTGAGCTACTTCTTTTCCGTAAGTCTATTTTCTTTTCTTCATCTACCGACTTGGATGTGTTAAGGCTTGAAGCCGAGATCTCAGTCAGATACTTACTATGATTTGGCAGTGGTCGAAGCGGGTTCACCGGGCGCACTAGCCTTCTTCTTCTGTCTTTTGTTCTCTTATTCCATTTCTAATAAAGTGATCGATAATAATGGGAAATTCCATCTTAGCTATCCCCTGAGGTAGAGTGTCAAATAGCTTCTCTCCTCGGACTTGAGGGCAGGAATGAATAGAGATCCTCTATGACTCTTCCCCCCCAGCAACTGTCTTAGCCAGAGATAGGGACAAGGGGATGCATTTCCTGCAAAGAAATGGTGTCAAGGCCGACCGAATGCGAGAGGTATGAAATGACTCGACTAAAAGGAGAGGGTTATCAGACAGTTAAGAGCCTTTATGCCACATCCAGATGGAATTGAGTAAGTATGAGAAGCTTTGGAAAGGGCTGTCAAAGCTTTCCTTCCATGAAAAGGAGTTGCTTTTCTTTTACTCTTAGAAACCTTCTTTTCTTACATATGAAGACTTGAGGTATTCTGCTATTTAAGATTCCAATTCAAATTGGTAAGCTGCTACAAAAGCGTATTCTCACATGCTTTAAGGTCCCACATTGACTCTCCAATCGGATATCCCCTTTCGGCTTAGTCGTGAAAATGGGAAGTCTCCCTTAGCTATGGATCTACCCTATCTAGTTCCAATATAAGCTGGTGAAATGCTACCTTCAATACAACTCTCTTATAGAATTTTGCGATCTATTGCTGATTTGGGAATAGCCCATTCCAAGTGAATTCGGATTTACAGCTTTCTTTTATCATCATTGTTGGTTAACATGAAGTCTACATGCTTTTTCCTCTGGATAAGCCTAGTGGTCGGCATCCAAAAATATCATAAGAGAAGAAAGAAAAGTAGCTTTCTTTCTTCATATGCCCTCCACTCCCATTCCTTTCTTGGTCGGACCAAGCCAACCGGTGATTTACGACAAGTCTTCATGCCTTTTAGAGCAAGAAGCGGAACTAGAACAAAGCTTTCTTTATCTTTATGGATAACAAATTCATTTTCAAATATAGTTGGGAGACTTTGCCCAAGAAATGGGTCAAAAAAATGGAAAAATCAGAACATGGGAATAGATCTGATACCAATACGGACTACCCATTTCAATTGTTGTGCTTTCTCAAATTGCATACCTATACAAGGTTTCAAGTTTTGATCGATATTTGCGGAGTTGATTATCCTTCTCGAAAACGAAGATTTGAAGTGGTCTATAATTTACTGAGTACTCGGTATAATTCGCGCATTCGAGTACAAACCTGTGCAGACGAAGTAACACGAATATCTCCGGTAGTCAGTCTATTTCCATCAGCCGGCCGGTGGGAGCGAGAAGTTTGGGATATGTTTGGTGTTTCTTCCATCAATCATCCGGATCTACGCCGTATATTAACAGATTATGGTTTCGAGGGTCATCCATTACGAAAAGACTTTCCTCTGAGTGGATATGTAGAAGTACGCTATGATGATCCAGAGAAACGTGTGGTTTCTGAGCCCATTGAGATGACCCAAGAATTTCGCTATTTCGATTTTGCTAGTCCTTGGGAACAACGTAACGGTAACGACGGATAATTCGGAATCAGAATAAGTCCAGTCCAGGGGACAAATCAATAGGAAATGCTATTTGCTTCGTAAGAAGACTTCTATGAAATGAAAAAGTTTAACGGGAATTGTCTTGATCGTCGGATATCATATATAAAAAAAAACGATCTGGAAAACAGGGAAAGGGGTCTCTACAATGACACTGTAGACTAATTGAAAAGGATGTAGCGCAGCTTGGTAGCGCCTTTGTTTTGGATAAAGAATGTCACGGGTTCCAATCCTGTCATCCCTACCTATTCTTTTCCTCTGGGCAGTACGGGGGGACCCATTGAGATCGATTCAATTGGGACATAGAAAATCTGTTATTTTTATGAGACTATATATGATAGTATATGTATGCAGGGTGTAGTATTGGGTTACAAAAAGAATCCTTTTCTTTACAGTCTTATCTATTGTGATAAGAAAAGCGCTCTTAGTTCAGTTCGGTAGAATGTGGGTCTCCAAAACCCAATGTCGTAGGTTCAAATCCTACAGAGCGTGATTTCCTTCTTGTTAGGTCGAATTAGACTGAAATAACTTCACTAACTTGAACAGTAATCTCAATTTGACCTCCTCCTTTATCTAATCCACAGGGGGTCAATAAAAAAAAGATTGATTAATTAATCAAAGGTCCAACTGATCACCACGTCTGTATTGTAAATATGCAGTTTGGAATAATCCAGCCAAAGTAATAGGAATTAGGTCTAGGGGGGACCGCCCATTACCATCCACTTCGCTCTCTAGTGATTGCAGTTCCTCCCTGAGATAGAAAAAATGGAATACGAAATTCTTCGATCTGATCAAATCTCATTCCCATGGAATTCCATTTGTGGGGCAAAACCTCACCACACTACACTAGACTTCGACACAAGAGAAGAGGACCGGGCGCTTTGCTTGTCTTGTATCTTCGGGGTAGGAGTAGGCGGTCTTCTTTAATAAAACTGGAATCTAATACATAAAATATATGGATCAACTTGTTGCTGATTTCATTTGGTTTAGTCCTTAAAAAGAGGAAAAGGACGATTACCAAAAAATGCGATTTCATAGACGAGGCGGTAATCAAGTAGCAATTCACTTTAAAACCTCTTCTTTATCGCGGGCCCAAAAAACGATGATAAAAAAGAAAACAAAAGCAAGCAACAAAGGATGCCAGGAAAGAAAGCCGTGGAGGAGCACGAGGCAGGGCGCTGCATCTATCCCAATTTCTTTTTTGCTTTTTTTTAGCCTTCTTCTTTAGCACTGGCTAATACTTTAATGGAGATGGGGCCTACAGGGCAATCAGATAGCAGATTCCCTTTTACTGTCTTCAATGTCTTTACTTTAGGAATGATTGACTGTAAGAGAAGGATATAGACTTTCCTAAGAAGGTCTTATGTATTCTCAAAAGTCTTTCTTGTTTTTTTACCGTCTTGCTTAGGAAAGACACATCTCCGTCCAGACAAGATCCTTAGATGATCCTTTCTGTACCGTATGCCCTGTCTTGAAGAACGTCTTCCCCGGTCCGAGACAGCTCAACAATCGTGGAAGGCCCGGGATGGTCGCTATAACGTCTTTTTCGGCACGGTAACAAGGTCCAACGATGAATCTAACATGGAAAACGGTTACTATGCCTTAAACGACGTGATATAGGCTTTAAAGAGGGTTTCATGAAGGATTGTGGGATAGCTTTCCACTCGGACTTGAGATCCTTTCCCTGGCTGGCAGGCTGTCTTAAATAAAGGGAATGCACATAAAGACAAGACAGCTTAAGCTTCACTGAAAGGCACATAAAGACAGTCTATTTCCCTTGCCTGAAAGTTAAGAAAGGAGTCTGAGTGGCTATTTCATTACAGTTCAGTCTTTGTCTACGCCCCTTTGCTTCGAGTAAGTATATCTATCTCTCTAAAGGCGTAAAGAGAACCCGAAAACTTTTTTTTTTCTTTCTTAAAGACTGCTTTTTATGACAGGCGCTTAGCCGGGGCAGTCTGGTTGAACGTCCCATCCATAGGAATAAGACGAAACCCCTTAATGCACCAGTCATGGGCTGAACGAAGCTAAGCTTGCTTTAGGGAGTTCGGAATCGCGAAGATTCGCTGTTTTCCAGCTCACTCTGTCTTGAAACCTAACCTTACCACAGGATACCGACTTAACACGGTCTTATCCGCCCATTTCGAAGTAAGGCGCTGGCTGCACTCCTTAAAGGAGAAAGTTTTCCAGTAAGGGCAGCTTCGGCCTTCATTTCCGTAAGTACCGCCTATAAAGTCAAGTTTTTCTTTTTTTTTTTAGCTCTTCTCTTCCTTTTCCCGATTGGTTTTGTGTCAGGCAGAGCTTTGCCAAGGCGTATTTTCCTACGTGTGATCGGGCCGAAGTTAAACAAGGGATCAAAGCGTCGAGTTTAAGATCGGATGCAATTATGACGCTGGTACATGCTGCACTGGTCCGTCTTTCCTTTCCTCTTTCTGTATCTCTTCTCCTGATCGGGTCAGAAATGTGAGAACCTTATCAGTCCAATAGGAAACTCCTCAATCTGTGTCTTCTGGGCCTGAGCATGTTTTTCATAGTTGATGCTCCGCTTGGGTAGAAAGAGATGTTAGGTGGATAGCTATTGCTGGCCCAGGCAAGAATTGCATGTGGTCGGTCGTTAGATGCCACCGGTTCATCATTCAGACAGATGCGCGATATGTGAGATAGAGTGCCCGCCTTTATACAATCCATTTTTGCTTGCCTCACACCAAACTCAACTAAATGGGCAAAGCTCCGGCTAGGGAAAGAAAGCGACCTTACGCATCACTTTTCATTCTTCATTTGAGCATTTGCTTCTTGTCTTGCTGACCCTGGGATTGGCAAGGAATTAATTAGCTGATAAGTAAAGCTAGATCTTTTTAAGAGCCCATAGCTCGACACCCATTAGACGACCTCTAACAGGATAGCTAGACCACTGGAACTAAAACTAGATAGACAATCCCTCCATGACTGGAAACAAGGTGTATGTCAACAGCCCCTCTTCCTAAAACAGCGGTTACAAGAGAAGGAAAAGGGCACCTTCTCTCTTTACCTTTACTGGCTTTACTGACACTGCTGGGGACGCAGCAACAGACTCTTTCCCCTCAATCGCCGGGGGCTATTATCCCATCACTCGTTAATGCCTCACTCCCTTCTTCTACTTCTGACATTATACTTTAAAGTCTGATATCCGATAAACGCTTGAATGTCTTAGTTCACATACTCTACGGGATTTCTTCTTTACTAGAACTCTTTTCTCATGACGTGGTTGGGAACGTTGTGTCATCTGTTCGTTTCGATTCAAACAGTTTAACTTCGGACTTACCTAGTATTGCAGAAGCTGAACATACTTCTCTAATTAAGGTACTTCCTGACTTAGAGTGAGAATACTCTTTATATGGCACTTATCCCAGCCTACCAAACCTGATTCGGAAACTCCAACTGATTGAGCTAACTTCCTTTCAACTACAACTGATTCGGAGACTAAACCAGAGAATATGATGAAGAAAGCTGTTAATTCCCTTGTGAAACTTCGAATTCTTTACTTACTTGAGACACTGCAACTACAGAGACTTTAGCTGCAGCTACCTTCTTATAAGGAACTTCTCTCTCTTGATTCTATTCCCACAAGCCCTTCGCTTAAGCGACTACGTTCCTGATGACAGAAAGAACCTTACCTTGTTCTCCTATATAAGGCACTTCCTTGAGAGAAGGTATATCTCGTTCCCTCTCTTGCTTTCACTTTCTTCTATTCCTGACTTAAAAACCTAACCCTATAGGACTCATCGCATCGAATCGATGGCAAGCATCATCATATGTGTTGCCGCTCTCTTCTTCCTTCCCCACGCTCATGCGCAAGAAGCTCCTTAACAACCTATTTTCGTCTGTCAGTTGCGGATGAAATTCTCTTCCGATTTCTTTCCTCCTGATCTACGACCAACCTCTACTATTGATTAACGTGTGAAAACTTCTCTTCTTATTCTATTCTAGAATTTGTCCTGAAGACAGCTTATTCTCATACTAAATAAAGCACTGGTCGGTTAAGAAGTAGGAGACAATTTTTATATCACAGGTAGTCGCTCACCCGCGGGTCTTTCTCATATATAAGCTAAGCCAGGAGGGAATCAAGAATATGAATGTTCATCTCAAGTAGGGGGTGGGCTTCTAAGCACCAGTAAGGAAGTGAAAATCCAGTGATCGGGATTCTAACCCTTTCCCTGGTGCAAATACTTCCATCGAATTCACTAGTCCTCTTCATTACCAATGGGATAGAACTCCTTTTGAATCAGAGTTTTAAACTTCTTCCGTGACAACCCAGAAATGTCATGGTTCCTCATATATGCATTCCAAAAAAGTGCATAATTTAGAAATTTCGAACGAGCAAACGAGATTCTCTTAGCACTCCGATCCACTTCGTTCTGTCTTCTATCCGACGAATCAGACGGTTCTGTATGACAACAGAACGAGCATTCGCTCGACGGCCAAAGATTAAATGAAAGGCATGGGGTTTTGGCCAAAAGAATTCAATTTGAAGGAAAGAATCTGAGAGAAAGATTAGAAACAATCTCCATTTTATATATGCATATCCGGTTGAAGCACACGTTGGAGCATCAAGACGAACCTTCGGAGGCTGCTGTGGCGGAGACAGCAGCAAAAGCACTAGTCCATGTTGATCACCTATCAGCAGGGAAAGCAGCATAGGTGGCAGGAACTTACTAGGGTTTAGGTACCAATTCGAAGAGCACTCGTTTACCGGGGTCGAGAGCAGCCAGCAGCAACTAAAGCATCCCGTCTGATGGCCAGCGGGCACCACATCAGGTGGAGAAGGATCGAACCTAGAAGGCAAAGAGAAGTACGCAATGATTCCAAGCCAATGAGACATTCCTTCTATAGATATAGAAGTACGCTAGTTGAGATGGACTAGTTGTGACGGGACAAATGCCCAATTAATTTAATCAAAGTCAAGCTGAAACCTCTAAAGCCAGGGAAAGCAATTCCTTCTGTAGTATAGCTGGAGGAAAGCAATCCAAATCAAATCAGTACTGTAGCAGTCCGCTTTCAAGCTGTTGGTTAGCTATTATACAATTTTTATAAGCTATGCTTATAAAAGAAGTTTCCTTAAGAGTTTTACGATACAGGGACAGAGACTTTTAGAAGGTGCATAAGCACCGGGGAATGCTTAAAGGCTTTCAAACTTGCTGGAAAAACTCCTGCTCTTTTCAATATTCCTTCCTTGGGAAACTTTCAAACTGTCCTAGAGCCCGCTTTTAAACTGGCTTGCTATAACCCGCTTTCCTAAGCTAAGAGGTACTTCACTAGCTCGCTAATAGGAAAGAATTATTAAACTGTTAAAGGCAAAGAAAAATCCAATAGATCCACACTCAGGGGCAAGCATTTCTGTCATAGGGGGAACTCCATCTAAGGAAAGAGCTTAGTTAATTAGAGAATTCTAAAAAGTAGCTCGCCTTTAGTCAGCTAGTACAAGAAAGTGGAGGCTCGATGAACGGCCTAAAAAGTCCTGGTATCTCGTTGTAATCCCAAGCTTGCAATCCCTAAACTCCTTGAGTAGCCCTCTTTCTGAAGAGCAGTTGATCGTGCTACTCATTCATGTAGGCTGTCACTCTGTTCCCTCTCATAGATGGATTTCTCAGAGTAGATCCTGCACTTCATCCTTATCCTTATTCTTGATAGCACAGGAAAGGGACGATTCTCTGTGCCTACCTATCCCCAATCACACAGGAATGCTCGCTTGGCTGCTTACCAATCCTTTCTCAGAAAATTCCTCGCGCATCAAAAAACTTCTAGTAAAGCGAAGGAGACCCACTTCCCACTTCTCCTTCCCCGCCCCTGAAATGGGGCGGGCCTCGTTCTTATTGAGCGTACCACCGCTAAAAAAGACTACAACCCAAAAAGAAATCTCGAGAGAGACATTTTCCAATTTCACAAAAAAACGAGATCGGAATATGAAAGCCACACTCTAAAAGGTTCGAATAGACATCCGATAGATAAGAGGGGTCGAAGACCTCCTCTTCCCCAAGCACCAGCTGGGTAAATCCTTCGGGAGTCCAGGTGGATGGCAAGTCCGCCCCTATATATTAGATTTTCCCTCTTAAAAGGTTGGACACATTTCGAAATTCTTCACTCATGTCAGTCATATTGAGATCCATTGGGGAATAAAAAGTAAGCTCATCCCGGATCCCAGTGGACGCCTCAGAAGCGGAACTCTTGGAGACCGGGGGGGCCCCTATAGAAAAACTTTCCTCAGATGGAGAAGATTCCGATACGGAAATCTCAATCCAATCGCTGGGTGAATAACGAGCGGGGCCGGTTGGATCAAACTGTGATCCATATTGATATATACAAAGTTGCTTTTTCATTTTTTTATGAGAATCTTTTCTTTTCTTATTCTTTTTCTCTTCGGGCGCGTCTGGTGGTATCGTATATAAGATCACACGGCTGCTTTTAGGAGCGATCTGTTCATCCAACTCTAAATCTCGTAAGAGAAGAAAAGTGAATTAGAGAAAGTGATGACGCCTTTAATTCCTATGTCTTTCTTGGGGCCACTCCTTTCTCAAGGAAGCCTACTATGATCTTATGTTATGTGGCACTCGTAGTTGGGTATGCGAGGAGCTGCTGCAGTTTTTGGATCTAATCAGCTATAACCTCGTCTTTGTTTGGAAAGAGAACTCTTTTCATTTATCAGCAGCGGCATTCTCCTCTATACTCTTTAAAAATGTCTTTAAAATATGGAATTCTCTCCCAGAGCTGCTGAACTAACAACTCTATTAGAAAGTCGAATTACCAACTTTTACACGAATTTTCAAGTGGATGAGATCGTCGAGCAGTGAACTTTCCAAGCTTAATAGAGTGACCACAAGCTACTAAGATCAGACATAAACTCCGGACATTGAATAAAATCAGTCCGGCAAGCCCATATAGAAACTGTACTGGCTAATCTTGAATGGATACAGTCGATCTGCCTACCTTCCTTGATCAAAGACCGGCACTAGTGACTCAAAGATTGGGATATCCGAATGGCACTAAGAAGGTAGCACTTTTGCCCCTCTATGGAGATCCACTATCCTGATTAGGAAGGACTTCGTACCAGGGCAGTTGAATCCACTCTTTCTTACTTGACTTTCGGAACTGCTTTAGCGGGAGCTGCTGCTAGTCTTTTCGACCATGAATCTCTAGAAGGGCTTACAAGAAGCCAATCCTAAGGCCAATAAAATAGAGTTCAAGATCAGGAGCCAAAGCAGACCGAGAAGAATTTCAGGAAGGCGCGTAAGATAAGAATGGTGCAGGACATAGGAGCATACAATGTAGTTGATGAACCTCTTTCAGAGCCTGTTACTCGTAAGTAAAAATCATTCTATGCCCATTATTTAGTTTGAATTACTTTTAAAATGGGTATCAAAGGTGCAAGAAAAATTCTGTGTATCAGCATCTCTTTCTTTTTAGGCAAGGGTCCAGTCTATCAATCCATTCAAGTTATTGGGGCATTCCTTTAGCAAGTAATCTCGTCGATCTGTCTAGTTGAACTAAGCCTCATCTCTGGATTTCACTCCGCGATAGAAGAGGAAGTGAAAGGCTGTCTTCCGTTTCGACAAGCCAGTCCAAACAAGGAAGAGGTATATGCCAGAACAGGGTTTACGAATGAATGCCCTGTTGGGAGTTCGTCTGAATCCCCAGTTAGGACAAAAGCTGCTTAGCTTTCCCTGGGTTTGCTAGAATAGAATCTTAGATGAACAGAGTGCCCCATTTCAGTCTATTTGGACCTAGATACTATACAATCTTGAATTCCTTTCCCCTGATCGTAGACCACCCTTACCGGGCCACAATACCTTTAGGATTTAGCCCATCAGGAGTTTGCACGGATTTGGCACTGGATTGTCCCCAGATCCTCATGATGAGGTGGCTGATTCACAACCCAATTCCCATATTGATCTTACGTAAACCCCCCACTCCCACTGCCTGTAGACGCCGCGGATCGTTTATTGGTTTCGGATGCAGCGGGCTAGGGCTCTGGATCCCTATTCTCTATTATAAAAAGAATCTTAACTTAAGCACGCACGATCAGGGAGGTAAGAATTAGGATCTTTTTCTTAACGTTCTGGAACTAACTGCTCCTGCTGCATCTTGAACTGCTCGTGCAACTACTGCCTGCGCTTCTCTTGTCTCCGGTCTTGGATCACCTACTAACTACTGCGACTGGGTTTGAATCTCGATCAAGGACTGGATCCGCTGCTAGTGCTACCTCTGCTTCTCTCGTGACTGGTGCTGCTTCCCCCGCTAATAGAGTCAAATATTCTATGGAGTCCATATAGAATCTATGGATCCGCAGGATCCGCTGTTGGATATGGGTCCGGTGGAACCCTAACTTCTGCTTCTGCTAGTGGATTCGCAATTTCGTTGTTGGAACCGTGCAAGGTCCGGCGGCAAGCATAGGAGCTGAGGTCGAAAGCGAGGTGGAGTGAAGCAAGGTCGGCAACAGTTAATTGGCTCAGGCGAGTCTTCTTGTTCTTGCGGGAGACCCTATTTCGAGTTAAAGAGGTTAATCCTCAGATGACGGGGGGATAGTTTTAGTTTATACATTAGCCGCTTTCTACGGCGAGCGACAGGAAGGCGTGCGGGAAGGTGAGCGTGTGAGCCTTTTGATCTTTCCTTTCTTTCTATGAAATAGAATCTGGGAATGGGTGTAGCTAAAATACCCCCTGCATTATGAGTTTAGACGTAGGGCTGGGTGGCGGAACACCGGTCTTTATATTCTGCTTCCGCTACCTGTCTGATGAGGTATTACAGAGGCTCTTTTGACCGGTCTTAGGCTTTACTTTACCTCACCCTATCTCGCTTACTCGTTGTGGTTTACCCCGGAATATACCTGCTTTTCATCGTAAGATGATCAGGCGTCGTGACAATAAGGCCGACCCATTTTTCAAATTATACCTGTCCTTATACTCCATATATAAATGCATTTTAGTGAGGGAAAGACAGGGGTTTGGTTATCGTCAACGAGCCCCCCAGAAAAAGCTCAGAGATAAGTGCAAGTGTATTTCGCTTGCTGAAAGGTACGCACCTGTTATGTTCACCATTCCTAGGGATGCTGGCTTCGGGTGGTTACCTCAATGGTCGTCTTCTCCTGTTAGGAGTGTGACTTCTGTCAAGAGTCGCAAGTTATGGACTCCCCTACTCCGCATGGAGTGGGATATATTCTCTCTATGCGTGTGGGATCGAGCCATCTTTTAGTTTAGGTATGACTCCAATTTATATCTGGCCTTTGGCCATTTAAGCATGAATTAGTCGAGTGGGCAGTCAACTTCTTCACTCCACTGTGAGCTTCTTTCTTATTTCCTCGTATCATCTATCCGGTGAGATGGATCCTGACGATGTAAACTTTCCATGGTCAATGTATACTCAGGTTACAAACCGGGAATCAGTTTACTGTCGTGCAGCTGCTGCTCAAGCAGGTATTTTCGAGTCTAAAATCCTGTAGGAAAGTAGCCGACGAGATCAAAGGGTTATCCGATGATCAGTTGTTGAGTCGATTCCCATTGGGAAGACTGGGCTTTAAGGATGAGGGGTCTGGTAAGCTAAGGTATCTCCCGAACGCATTCAAGCAAGCTCTTATGCGTCCGGCCCATGATTGGTGTATGGCCGTTTTAAGGCGTATACCCATGGCCTAATAAATAGATAGAAAGCGGAACTTTTAACCAAACTCGGCCTCTTCCATTTGCAACCTTCCGGCCTTTAGGTAAAGATGATAGGTCATAAAGATGAGTTTTCCTACGATTTGTCTTCTGCTACTGATATCTTTCCTCTATCGTTCCAGGAGACATTAGTTGAAAGACTAAACAATAAGACTGTTCGCTTTTCTTGGGTCGTTTCGGGGTTAGGCTGCAATGTCTTTCTTGCTCCAACCTCCCAAAAGGGTTCCCCGTTCTTTGTTCGCTTTCGTACTGGTCAACCTTTGGGGTTGTCTAACCGAGACCACTAGCAACCTGAAGATGGGCTGGAATAACTTGGGGCATTTTTTCATCTAAGTCCCTTTTTAGTGGATCAAACTCGTCCTCCAGAATTGCTAGACGACCTAGCACATCCTCAAGCTCTTTGCCGAAACTCTCAACCTTGTCCAGCAAGAATCTCTTGTTCCGCTTAACGCCCTCTCTTCTTTGAATGAAGTTTGCCTTCAGTAAGAGGAAAGTCAGTAGTTTTAATCTACCTTCTTGACTTAGATAAAGTTTGAGTCTGTAGTCTGCATTCTAAAAGAACCTTTATTCTTTCCGGGATAAGTATGCTTTGCATCTGGATTCTACTAAGGTTTACCTCTCGCGTGGACGAATACAATTCTTGAATTCTGCTTCGTTAGGTCTTTGTTCCTCTCTACTTTTGTATATATCTTTCTTTTTAAGAGCTAACCATGCGTTCACAGTCGACTCAACAAGACGGGTCACTCCCTGACATAAGCCATGCCCTTACAAAACTGCTACCACTCACGGCACACTTCCTATATTCCTGGGCTTACCCTTATATTCTTATATTATAGGAATCCCGGTCTGGGAAGAAGGAAGTAGAAAGAGAGAAGAGCGGAGTCGCTCACTTGAGTAGAATGAAAACCAAGGCAATCCCGATTAAAGTGCCAATCTAAATTAGAAGGAAGGAATGATAAAAAAAGCAGCCTTTCATTCACTTGGTCTGATCGTTCGCACCGTAGATCAAGTTGTAACCGAAGTAGACCAAGAAGGGAGTGGAATGATGATGACCGGGCTTCCTTCCAATGCATTCTTTTCGATCTTGTACCGCACCATGGGTACACTTCACACAAACAAAGATATAGAAAACCGGATAAGTACAAAAGAAAGAAGGTAAGTCTGAGCAGCTTGTAGTCTTCTCTAGAAATTCATAGTTCTTAGATTCAATCAATCTCTTAATTAATTTCTATAAAGCTTTATTCTTGGAAAACACTTTTCCTTCTTTTTCACTAGAGGCAGGGGACGGTGCTAGACGACTCGGGGATTCTACTCTACCTTTTTCCCAGGATTGGATTGTCCCCTTACTGCTTGGCGAGAACAAGCTAGCACTTACTTTCTCAAAGTCAGTCTCTCTCATTGCACAAAACGAGTCTGTCTTTGACGATAGGGTTTTCGGTCGATAGGCCCACTACTAAGAATCTATGATAGGTCAAAGAGAAGAGCGCAGATAAGATAGAAGCTTTATATGAAAGTAAGATCAGCTGACAAAACAGAAGGGGATTCAGATTCGTCCGGTTCATGTCTATCGAAGAGGGATCTCAGATTGCGCTTGACCGCAGACTCGTAGCATGGGTGAGAATTCTGGTAATGAAGGTGGTCGTCCTCTTTGAAAAAGGAACGGGCACTTATTTCGGTCGATTCAATGCTTTTAATCCATGCATGGAAGGTCGCTCTATGTCAGAGGAAAGAGATCCCCTTCCTGCCCCGTGGGCAATCCATCAAGACTCATTCCCCTCTGGAACAAAGACAGATTTTAAATCTCTAGCTTACTAGACCCTTCTCTCTAGAGCCTTTTTCCTTAACTCTTCCGCTCCGTTCAACTCCTGAGTCCTCTTTTCTTCTCCAGTAGCAGCTGTCTTTGGGTAGTAGAGTCAAAGTAACTCGAAGTAATCAGCCTATTAGCAGTATAAGAGGAAGCCTAGCTAAATAAGTATGTAAGTCCGCATTTCACTTCGTCATTCCACGAATCGACGGGCTTAAGCACCCCGAGTGCGGGGTTCGATGGAATTGAAGGGAAAAGATCGCTTACTAGCTCAATGCCACTAACGAAAAGAACTGACTCGCGAATCAACTCAACTTACTTGCATCAGGAGAAAGACTGCTGTTATCTACTTCACTACGGAAAAGCCCAAAAATGGAATTTCGCTTATCATTTTCTTGACAGTGATCGGTAGGGATGCGATCATTCGTTTTCGTTTGTAACGAAGAAGGCTGAAGAAGTTATCCTCCCATAAAGATAAGAACTGGTAGGGGGGTCTAGTCTACCTATTATGTCAATTCCCTTTGACTCTTCTTTATTCGTTTCAACCAATTAGGCTTCTTTAATTACCTAATTAAAATTTCTTGCAAGAAATGGAATCTATTGAAAGTGCGCAGCTTACGGGACCCATTTAATAAAAAACTTTTAAGAAACCCCGTCTTTTTCATAGGAAAGTGCAGTTTTTTGCTTCTTTTTGCCCGTCATTTCCAGACAGAGGGAGATGACGCAAAGGCTGGCTCGGCTGTCACTTCGTATCTTATGATTTTTCTTATTAACTTAGCTAAAAGCCTTATTTTATAGCGGAAAACCGCACTTTATGCAAAAAAACCCGGGAAAACATAAAATTTTCTTATGCCTGATGTTAGAATTGAATTAAAAATGTCTGATTGCATTTTGATTTGGTAGGCACGTTAAAGACAACGCTTGATTTTCTTATTGTTCGTCCGTTAAAATGAAATATTACCAGAGAAAAAGAATGAAAAAGGAAAGAAAGCATAAGCAAAGCCTTTTTCGGGAGCTCATTATGAGTCACTCATTCCCATGCCTTCAAAAAGTATGTTTTTCTTTGAGGGAATTTCCAGTCTTAGTTATAGCAGTAGGAATGTGGTCTTTGCCTTATCCGGATCTATCTACACTGTCTCAGCTCGTGCAAAGCAGTCAATATCTGAAGGAAGGGTACGGAGTTGATCCTCGCACCGAACTCTAAGCGCTAGTTGAACCTTCTAAGGAAGCTAACCTATGTTTAGTCGAGTTGCTTCGCCCCAGTTTCAAGCTTTATTATCTAGCCAGTCTCGCGTGAAAGTTTCTGTTCTTTTTTTCCTGTCTGAAAGAGGATGACTCCGCTGACCACTCGTACCTTTCTGTCGAGCCTTCCCTCTTTCCTCAATTCTTAAACTTAAAGTGCTACCTATGTAAATTCTTGTATGATAAATCACCATAATGACCTATCATGAAGCCAGAAATACAAATCAGAATATCGATTCGTATGCGAGCAAACTAAGACTATGCCTGTCGCTACGTATTTTGGAAAACTGAGTCTTAAAGTTTAGTGGGATGAATTAAATAATCATGAACCACTGATATCTTGTTCATGTGGACTTTGTACATGTCATCTTGGGCAGGCGCGTGAAAAGAAAAGCGTAGAGAGAATAGAATGACCGTTTACATCAGTTTTTGCTTGGTTTACATTCTGAATACTATGGACAGTTGCGTTCCACTTTGTTGTCACAGGACCCCCTTCCCTCCCTTAACGGTACATTCCTGCAGGCGGTTCAAGAGGAGCGGGTCCGTGGTATCACTCTCATTAAGGAGGAGAAACCCAATGTTCTTGGCTTTGCTGTTCGTGCAGAGAGTCGTGGACGCGGGAGAATAGACAGGTCTAAAATGACTTGTACTCATTGTCAGAAATCCGGGCATGACATTACACCCTGTTTTGACATTCATGACATACCATACCTGATTGGTGGTGGGAAAAATCCGGAAATAAACAGCCTGCTTGGAAGCCCTACTCTCGCTCTCAAGGCCGTGGCCATGCTCCAGCTCCCGTACCACCCGCCCTTTAGCATCAAATATGACCTCAAGCCGGGCATTCGCCAAGCAGAGTGAAGGAAGCTTCTATCGATCCTGCTAATAATTATATGTTGGGCAGATTTCATGATATCTATCAGCCGACAGACCCCTCAACAGCTGCCATGCTAAGTCAATCATGGCTGTGCTCTGTCTAAGCGCACCATCCTATATTCTATACGAAATCTGCAAACAAAGGACACCCTACGTAAAATACGCCTTCCACGGCAAAGTGGTATTCGATACCCTTTAGTACAGTACTTCTCCAAGACATTACTCATCAAACCCGCAATCTTTGGGTTCACCTGCTGGTGTAGCATGTGAGGTAACGTTCCTATGACCAAGTACGTGGCCTAGGGTTGGAGTTCAGGCTTTGACATCAAATGTGACCTAAAGTGGTTCATTCAATGGTCAGAGTGAGGGGAGGTTCTAGCAATCCAGTAAACAAAAGTGCTCTATAGATTCTTCCACCAGGTAGAAGGAGCGCAGCTTCCACTCATCCTGCAAACGGGGGACAGCTGACTTAAAATATGTCCGCAATCTGTAAACAAAAAGGTTTAAAACTTTAAGTATTTCCACTAGCGGAAGCAGGAGGCGTATTTCACTTGATTGACGTATTCCCGCCTATGATATCCCCGATCTCCTCTTACAAGTAAGAAAACTATATTAGAAAGACGAAATCTCAGCCCTCGGTTCAAAGACCTGGGAATAAGTGTATAATTAGGGAGAGTATGTTGGCTAGTCCTCTCCATAACAAGGATATGGTATGTCCACACACGGACAATAGAAGGGCGGAATCTATCCTATGTTGGGCCAATCATTCGCCGAGACGAGTTCACTCGCTAGCGTAAGGGCAGAGGGCAGAGCCCATCCTTAACCTATGAAACTTCGTTCCTCTCCTTATTAGTCGAGTTCCTCCGGACCTCAGCTTCTGGTTATATGTATGCCTATAAATAAAGCAAGCTATACCTTTTCCTAGTGCATATCCGTCAAACGTTAAACCCTTTACCACGGCTTAGCGTGGGAAGTCTCCTTCCAATATCTGCTACGGCATCAAACGCATATCATTCATTCATTCCACGGCTAGCTGTCCTTGGTACGAGAAGCAGCTGCTGTCTTATGCCCCAGCAGGGGACAAATCCCTCGTTAGCCGATTCCTTCTCTATGCCTGTTTTAAACTAAACTAAGGAAAGCTAGATTCAATCTCCTTCTTCTAAGGGTCGGCCCGGCAAGGAGCCTCGTTCTCAGCTTTCGGTTATACCCTTTACTTAATAAGAAAACTAAATATTGGCCCTAAGACCTAAGAATAAGCGCTTGTGTGAGAAGACCTAGACGTGGCACGTAGGGTTAGGAGTCTAGTCCCCTCCTCTCGCTATCGTTCGAGTCCCCGAGGGGCCTTCTTAGTCGAGCCTACTATCGCATCCTCCACTTTCACGAGGTGAAATACCACTCCCTTGCCAAGCCATAACAATCAGTCCCACTGCTAGGGCGGGCCTTCCAATCAAGGTTTCGTCAGGAAGAGCTCTCAGGGCTTAACAAACCGCACCTCACTGGAGTAAGGCATCCCTCCATGAGAAAGGGAATCTCCCGTTACAGGTGAACAAACATTATAGAAAAGGCGAAGCCAGCCCCATCCGATAAAGAAAGGGGGTTTACCCATCCTCAACAGTATTCTACAGGGCATAAGACCTCTCAACAGCCAGCCCCTCTCCCGCTGGTCGAGCATCTCCGTTCCTCTACTTAATATGGCATAAAAGCTGAGGCATTCCAGCCAAGGTTTCGTCCTGATACGCCTTTGCAGAAGCAGGAAGCGTATTCTACCTGATTACGCTAGGGCTGTCCGGCGAAGACTGTTCGATAAACCTCTGCCATGCGCCACTTTACTGTTCTACTCTAAATCTCACAAATAGCATTTCATCTGTCTAAGAAACCTCCAACTTGAAACGATTTATAAGAATTCCTTTTATTCCAGTATGAAGTTCAAGGATATCCCTCCTGTGCCCACAACCAAGTATGTGGACCAATCCCCTTCATCCGGTAAAAAACTATTCCTTAGGAGCGGAACGAAGAAAAGGATGGGTCGGGCAATGAAGCAATGGGACAAAGAACAAGCAAGCGCCACTGACAGAGAGAAGGCCAAGCGCCACTGCTGGAGAGACCAATCCCTTCTCTGGTTGAATAGTATGCTAAGACAGAGGCTGCACTTTTTATATTAGTTTCTTTACTTAATGGGGCTGACCAGTCTTCCTCTCGCCCCTGCTATGAGGGGAGAGCCTTTTATAACACCCTTGGGTCGAGTAAGCTACCTTTCCCGTTATGTTACTTACTATGCATGCTTTATAAAGAGAATGAAGCTGCAGCATTCCCCTTGGCCCTATACTTTCCTAAATTAAGCTCAGCATAAATTGTTTTTACCTTTACTAAGTAATAAGCCCCTGCAAAGGTTGGCTTCTAAAGGAAAAGTAAAGTCAAGGCCCTATCACATGCACATGTGGTTGAGCCAGCTATCGCACCTTGGGGACCTTTCCTCGCTTTCAAAGCCCTTTGTTAATGCTAAGAGTTAAGTGGCGGGTGAAACTGCTTCAGTTGACATTTCCGTGGACGAAAATCGAACTCTCAAAGCAAAACACCAAGTATGGAGCCGCGTTGGTCGTTGTCGCATGTCGACTGCCCGGGCTTTCGCTCCTCTTCACATTCGTTCGAGTCTTTCCCTCTGATCCTTTATCCGGGGAGACGGCAGACAGCCATGCACTTGCATTTGAATCAGCTTTAGCTGCAATAGCAATAGAAGGCGGATCGGGTGGAACCTATTATGTAGCGAGCCTGTTGCTCTTGCTGTTCGTACTGACGGTTCTTTCTCATCGCACAGAGGCTATGCTTATCTATCTATACCTAGACTTAAACCTTGTCTACCGAAGAAGATCCATACATATGACCCAAAATGATTTTACATCTCTATATTGAACAAGAGCGTACGATCTTACCTCATTTATGAGGATTAAGACAAGGGAAGAGCTTTCTTGGCCAGTGGCACGGGTGGGGACTGTCTTTGAGTAGACTTCGATCGGTGCACCAACT
>JAUEKU010000010.1:1231298-1270259 GCA_032274805.1 Gypsophila paniculata
CTCTTATTATTATTGTTATTTCAAATTTATTAGTTAATGTTTATTTTGATGGCTAATTTTGTTAAAGTTTTAATTTTTGTTCATTTAATTATGTTTATTTCATGTTTAATGTTAGTGGATAGATTAATTAGTGTTAATTTAATTATGTTAGAGTAGTTTAATAGTTAGGGTTTGAGTGTTAGTGTAGAAAAGTTAGTGTCTTTGATATGGGTATTTGTTTAAATTGTGTTATGTTTGATTATTGTTGGTTATTAGTCTTGTGACACTAATGATAATTAGTGGAATTAATTAAGCCGTCTTGAGAATTTCAGATTTTAATTAGTTTAATTGCTTGACTATGATTGTTAAGTTAACTTCATGAACATGAGTTAATGTATTGATCGGGAATTAATTGGTAATTTGATAAAATGCTAATTTGAGACCCTAATCGACAATAACCACCGTACTTAATGTGCTAATTAGTAATTTGAAAGAATGCTAATTAATGATATGTTACCCTTTTCCTATACCGAGACTTGTCTACATGACACCCCCACTACCCCTAACTCCCTTAATTTATTTACTTTTATTTCCATTAGTTTAGTTAATTTATAGTATTCAAACATTAAATCATTTTGTCCGACTAAACTAAAACTAAACGAGACTTATAGCCTAACCCCACCATCCTTGTGATCGACCTCGACTTACCCGACTATACTAGTTAGGTATCAAGTATTTATAAATATTTGTTTGATAGGGTGTGACGACTTTTACCCTCATCAGGATGTCTTGACATAGTAGGTGGAAGATGTATTTTGAACCTAATAAGCTTGATCTAGACTTTTGGCAAGCCACTTAATTGGTAAGGTAGAACCTCTTTGGACCGATACATCAATATTCGGTCTCTCTTAGGTGAGTGTAGGCCTCCTTATGTGGTGTGTTATATCAAAACGCACAAGTATGATTTATATTTCATCTCTGTTAATCATGCATACCTTTGTTTTAGCATTTTTGGAGCCATTCACATGAAAAATAGCCTTTTGAACCCCTCACAAAATTTTATCCTTTAGCTACATCATCTAAATTGCCTACCCTTATTAAGCTAGTAGCTTTGTTGGATAGTGTTGGGTGCCCATTGAGAATTGGTTCATTGTTGTAATCATGTGAGCTTGGTCTTGGTGTTGGGGAAACAAATGAGAACAAAAATGAAGAAAAATGCAAGAAAAAGAAAAGAAAGAAAAAGCTTGAGAAAATGAGAAAAGATATGAATGAATATGCATTTGAAAAAAGATGAAAATGATAAGCTTTTAAGCATGAAAAAGAAGCATGAATTGTGTTGAACAAGAGAAGAAGTGAAGTAGTGAGCTCTCTGATGCGTGTCCATTTCATGATGTTTTAAATCCTCATTTCCAAGCATTTTAGAGCCTATTTATGTAGTTTATGCTACTATTTGCCCCGTTCCGTCTACTTCCGCCTTTTATTGTATTATTGCAGGAATGTGGAGAATTCGGTGGAAAACGAGCCAAATCCAGACCCCGAATGCGTAGCATAGGAGAAGACATGAAGTAAAGACTCGCGAAGCAAACTTGGTGCGTATTTCAAGGCCTGAAAGACGGATATACGAAGTTACAGAAGCAAAGTAATAGCTAAAGTAGTCGATCGACTAGACATTACAGTCGATCGACCAAGAGAGATGAAGCCTAGAAGTCAGAAGCTACTGTTTCTTCGACAACCAGTCGATTGACTAGGATCAGCAGTCGAGCGACCAACCCACGATCAGATGCGAGAAATAAAAGACGTGACTCAAAGCCCATATGTAATTAGGTTTTGGAAAATAAAAGGAGTCACGTTAACCTATATAACGTAACTAACCTACTTCAAAAACTCTCTCTAGCTTTTATTCATTAGATATGGTTTTCTTAGCATTAGTTTACATTCACTACTTCAGTTCAATCTTTCAATAAAGTTCGTGCTTTGGATTCAATCCGTTTTTTGCCTTTACTTTCGGTAATTTCTCGTTCCTTATTTCAGTTTCGTTCTATCGTTCATAGATTAGTTTGTTCGTTCGTTTAGTTTAATACCTTCAATTCTGTTTATGCTATTTATTCATTCACGTATTTCAATTATGTCTTTTAGTTTCGTTATCATCAGATTAGTTTTTGTTACTAATTTCCATATGAGTAGCTAAATCACCCCTGCTAGGATGTGAGGGGATCTGTAGCGATGACGGTAGAAATTGACGTAGGTTCTGATTAGGGCACAGTCGATCGACTGCCTATAGCTGGTCGATCGACTGCCCCGCGTAGGATTAGCATCCATTCCGTGTTTTAACTGTATAGTTCGACGAGGAGACCGAGAGGACTTTGAACGAATGACCCTAGCCGACTAGGAGTCAGTCGATCGACTGGACTAGCTGGTCGATCGACTGATGACACTGATAGGCAGACCCAGAGTTGACCCAGGCTGGTCGATCGACCTGATACATTGGTCGATCGACTGCCCAGAGACTTACCCGTAGGTTGAAAGACAGGGGAAGGCTTATAGACTCGTAAAATGGAATGACTAAATTACGTAAAGGTCGAGAGATAAGTAATTTAGGCTGTTAGATCACTTTTCGAGACGAGAGTCAGTACCAGTGATACTTAGGGACCCGTAGCGAGATCGAAAGATGCTACCTGTTAAGAACGGACCGAGAGGACTTCTTATTTTTCCCATCTTACGCGACCATATCAGACTTACTTAGATGACCGCCGTCATAGCTACAGAGAACCGATCGTCCTAGCTGCCTTTTATCTATTGTTTACACCTCCTTTTATTATTTGTTGCTTTAGATTTAGTCTTAGTTTTAGTTCAAACCAAAACAACCCCCTCACTGTCACTTAAAGACTCTAATTTAGACAACTACAATTCCTTCCTCCCTGTGGTTCGACCCGAGCTTCCACTAGCTATAGTCTTAGTTCGGTTTTTATAAATTTAACTTTGACACTTTACGACAGCAGGTGTCACTCTCATACATTTATTTACATCTTTGGAGAGTCTTTCTATGGTTTGTTTTGTCAATTGGGTTAGTTATTGTGATTGAGCATCCTTTCATTTGGTAGTTGCTAGCTTAACCTTAACTCCACATTACCAAAATTCATATGTTCTCCTTTCTTACCCATGTTTCTTATCTTCTTCCTATCCTATGGCTTCTTTACATGCTTACATTTGTTGCTTGACTTATATGATTTGAATTGTTTACCATATTAGATTGCGGGCACATTTCATGAGTTGAAGATAGTTGAGTGATTTATTACAAAAATATCCTTTCACATACAAGTTGAGTGTGAGTGTCCCGTGAGAGTCCATAAGTCATATGATCATGCAAAAGCTTAAAAGTTCATTTAAAGTTTTCCATGCTACGCCGTCGTTTAAATCTCAACCATGTTCTTGTCTTATTCTATTGCCCATGTTGCTTTTGGGTTTTATTATCATTATGCTTTACTTGTTGGGATATTGCATTTATACGAGATATGGTTTCTTACTTGAGGACAAGGGCTTAGCTTGGGGGAGTTTGATGAGTCTATTTTATATATACTTGTACCCCTTCATTTAACTCTAATTTATATAATTTGTGCACTAATCTTTAATGATTATGAGCTAATATGTGCTTTCTAGTGTGTTTTGCATGTTTTAACATATTTTGTAGGAATATAAGCTTTATGAGCTACAACATACTCAAATGTCAAGTACTAGAAGCAAAGTTAAACTAAGCTGGAGTATCGACTAGTATGGAAGATGTGCATGGACTAACAAATGCAAAAGTGTTGGATCAAATGAGATAATATACAACAAATGAAGATTACAAGTCAACAAATCCAAGCCCAAAATCTAAGTCAACAATTTATGCATGGGATTCTATAATCACATAAAGATGCTTGATCTAAGCAGCTCACATAGAGTGTAATCGGAGCATTACGAGCCATTAACACAAAAATATTGGATTCCATGGAGCATTAAGGAGCATTTAATAAGAAGGGCCTTAGATACTGATGACCCCGATCGGGGTGGCCTGTCCCCGATCGAGGTTGGCTTGTTCTATGCTGTTTACGTTTCATTTTCTACCATATATAAAGGGGAGTGCATCCAAGGCTTTAGGCATCAATTTCCATCCGATTATTATCCACTCATAGACATATACTCTTAGTTTTAGTTCACAAATACTCTCTTAATATTTCTCAAATTAGTTTAAGCTTTAAGTTGTTTAGGCATTCCATAGTTAAATCTTTCAACATTTGTTACTACATTTCAAGTTATAATTCAAGCATTTCTATTTCAAGTTATTTGGTTATTGTTCTTCATTCTCGAGTTCTAATTCTCTTACGGTATTTCTATTACTCTTGTTATTTACATTTGCATTTCTATTTAGTACTTATAATTCACCAAGTAGTTTATAATTAGTTTACAAGTTTACATCATCATTTATAATCTTATAATTAGCATGTCTTATAATATGTTTTCCACCATTTTAGTTGTTAGTTTAAATACAATCATGAGTGAGTAGTTCTCTTTTGTCTAGGGCAAGGGGAGTCATGCATATTAAAATGTAAGAGAAATGTTAAACTAACTTGATATAACCTTGTCACATACTCCCTCCATTTTCCTTTGTTCACCCCATTTTCCTCTTTTGGCAAATTATCTTTGTTCACCTCATTTCTATTCTTTTCTTATTTAGACTACCTTTTTCATTCTTTAATCATTCTTTTCACCACACTCACATCTCTTTCATTACTTTTTCATACTTTAATCATTCTTTTCACCCCACTTACAACTCTTTTATTACTTTTTTCATTTTTTAATCAATTTTCTTAAAATTTGTGAAAAAAGCAATGACGTGAACAGAAAAAATGGAGGGAGTAAATTACAATTACATGTTTGTTCCATAATGATTAATTTATGTCTAATGGCCATAGTCATAGATTGAGTTTGTTAATTCGGACTAAAAGTCGAGAGACATGGTTATCGAATTAGACTAAACATGAATTAGTAAGACGACCTAGTCATAACGAGAGTTCTCTAGGACCCGGTCTATGGTTGACACTAAGATCGAGAGATGGGTATCTCTAAGCCTAAACTAATTATTGACTAAGACAGAGGGAGTATATCGTTGACTAAAGCAGGATGAACAATATTACCCATTTTATGATTTTAACTCAACCAAAGTTAGAATTAAAGTTATTGAAACCAACGGTAAACTAATAGAATTTCTAAAAATCAAAACAACGAATATATTTTTTTTAAAAAAAAAAATTGGAGAGGTAGAGCCAGTTCGGGATCAGATGTGGAGCCACCACAATCGAAACCAGGAACGGGTGTGGAACCATCATGTCCCCACCTAGGTTAAGACGTCCACGACTTTAGATTAAAAAAAGAGTATAAGATAAAAATAATTTTAAAAATTCATTAAATATTTTATACTTTAATTCGGTTAACTTAGCTAACAATTCATTATATCCGCATAGCTTTTAATTTGTAGCAATGATATTATTATTCTATTATTATTTGAGAATGTTAAGTCGATTTATATTCACATTAATGTAAAAATACTTTGAATATTATAATTTTAACAACAACCCGTGCATTTTTGCACGGGACTAAAACTAGTTCTTTTTGACATTTGAACACATTACTTCCTTTGATGTTTTGAAAAAAGTTCAAATGGTCGACAATGTAAACAAAGAAAAATATGCTAGAGGTTGGTTAAATAACGTGTTCAAATGAAGTTAAAACATGGATTATGAGCTAACCCGTGATTTTTACGAACTTTAAAACTAGTTAAAATTAAAATGATTAAAAAAATAAATAAAAAAATAAGTGAATATTTAAAACTCAAACTAAATCTTCAAGTTTCTCTCCCTGTACTCTTACTATCTCCCATATCTCAAATATCAAATATGCATAGTTTTCTAGGCTTCAAATTTTTAGTATGCTGCTCTGCATCCAACACCTCCCGTAAATAAGTAACAAGTTTTGATGTTGCTCATTGCTTACCCTTGCCATAATTTCACTTCTATTGCTTTCTGTCTGTCTGTAAGATATTGAAATGAAGAGTAGGATTTCCGTCACACGACTCAGTGACTCTCCGATTAAGGCACGTGGACGATATTCACTAATGTTTGACCTTGAAGCTCGCATCCTTACTGCGAGAAATGGATGAAGATGCACATCACGTAGCAGCATATAGAAGCAAGTTGCCATTCAAATTTAAATTTTGTGTTATTCTGTGTTTATATGAGGAATGCAATTGTAGGAACAATAAATTTAGAAATATATTTACAGTACAGTACGAAAGAAATAAAAAAAAAAAAAAAATTACAGCATGGTAAAGATTTTTTTCCACTATATAGATTTGTATTGTTCAATTAGCCGGGAAGCGTGAAGCTTTGATTCAGGCACGACTGTGCAGCCTAAACTATGCAGATAGCCAATCTGAAAAATAGAGAACGTAAAGTCAGTTGCCAACAATGTTAAGAGTGAATATAAAATTCTAACATGAAAAAGATAATACCAGAAATAAACTGTAACCTATATGCAAGCTCTACCCGCAGAAGCTTTTTATTTTAGCATTTTTTAGGTACTCAATACACTCAGAGAAAAATTTACGATACTCAGATCAACAGTTCAACGAAAAATTCAGTAATCTAAAAAGCAGATCAAACAAAATTTAACCCTCTAGCCACGTAAAGCTTGTTAGTTCTAAATGCGTATGTGCACCGCCATTGCAATACAGTCACGCCTTGCAAACGGAAAATCTCAGATAAATTGGCGTTATTACCTGTTTTGAAGTTGGGGTGGACGAACCCATGGCATTTTCCATACGCAGCTTTTGAAAATGTTCCTGCATGAGCATGAGAATGTTTGAAGCTTCGGGATCACGACTAAAGCAATAAGTAGCAACAAATTTGAAAATTGCTGAACAAAGAACAATAAAAAATCATTGCGATATCACTTTGACAACGTACGCATACAGCAAGTTCCTAAAAATTTTGCCTTGAATAAATTATCAACTGACATTTTACAGAATACCGAGTGAATATGACTCAGAAAGTGAGTTTTAAGCTAATCTCCCTCGCTCTAAATGGCCAAAAAATAACGTGAATAATAAATTACTTCTTTAGTTGAATTCCATATGGAACTGCTTACTAGAAATGTCATCATAACTGCTGTTACAGTCATAATTAGCTTGAAGGCATGGCGCATACTAGTGCCTTCAGCTCGATATCACAACCATGAGCTAACAAACTCCTTAAGCTTTAACTCTAGTATCTGTAACTTGCACTCTTGTATCTGTAACTCTAGTATTGCAACACACGACTCCTACTTACACAAGCTTAAGGCAACTTACTTCGGACTGACATTTTAGTATTTAACCAAGTACATTAACAAGAGAACATTCTATGACAAAAAGACCTCTGGTAGGCAAGACATGGAATGTGGGTGTGACTTCTAGATTCTGATTCCAACTTAATCAGGCACAAACACACAACATGACAAAAAGAACCCTAGAAATTCCTTTTTGTTGTTATTCCAGATATTTCTCTGACAAGGTCATTAGTAACTGTTACCCAGCGTCCAAACTCCAAAACAAGGTTAACCAAGTCCATGATGAAAATAGAAACTCGTATATTGATACCATGGGATTAACGGACCAGCTGCCACCCAAAAAGCATAAGTCTGGTCTGAAATCACCTAATACTCATGTCCTCCCACAAAGTGAGAGAATTTATTTATTAAGGGCCATAAGCTACAGTTCTAATTGTGATAGAAGTCGACTTCTTTCTGCCTCTTTGGTGAATGGTAAGAGCCTTTCATAATTCATACAAGAGTAATAATCGTATCTTCTATGCCTTTTATATTCCTGCTTTAGCTTTTACTCTGACAATTGCTAATCTCATATCACATACTCCGTATTACATTTTCTTTAACAGCAACTCGTTACCTCAAAACATTGCATCAACGTGTTTCAAAAACATTGAATCTATATCTCTTGACATAAACTATCCACCAACTCATTCTAGTCAGAGAAAGCAGTACAGGTAAAAACGCATTGGCTGGAATGTCGCGCAGATATTGACATACCTGCTTTTCCCTTATCATATGCACCCGTTTATCAGCGGGTATCTGCTCCCACTTTATGACCTGGTCTCATGCAATTCAAAATTATATTATCATAATGAAGAACAACACATTAAGACCGATTTTTGCAGATGCTTAAATCATACAAAAAATAAGGGGGAGGGGAGGATTCCAACATCGGGTCTTACATATTCAGCAAACCACAATGCTTCATCACACTTTAAGGAGGACTTCAGTGCACTCAAAATATCCTGTGGAAGTAACAGTTAATATCACGTAGCCAGTAAAACCACAAAGTATTTAATATTTATACAGTAAATCATTTCATAAAGATGGCAGAGGCTGCCAAATGAACTTAAGCAGAAGTTCCATGTGATACAAGCAACACAAAATCTTTATGCGCATAACAAATCATGAATATGTACTACGGAGTACTTTCTAAAAGCTTGTCAATGGGTAGCTCATCCTCAAGTTCATGCATTCACAAGAGAATACATGGCATATACAACAATGAGACTGATACCACTATACCAGCTCACCAAAAATGAAATTCAGGGAATGCAAAAGATAAGGAGCCACATATCTTTAGACGAGTACCTATTTCTAATCTAAAGAACATATAAAGATACGCAGATTCACAATGTATAAGACAAAAACTCAGGGGTCACATACAAACAAAACTGCGATATAAATCAAACATTGAATATACCTTGCTGTTTCCATTCTTGGTTCTTAGGCGTTCATCGATTACAAATGAAATCTGCAAGCATTCAAAGATATGCTGCATCAGCAACCAACCACATTACTTGGTTCAGGTTTTCTCAATTTTGTTGTTTGCTTGGGTGAATGCCGAAACCTCACTCCTTCCCAAGCCGTAACTATTTTTCCTTTGAAACATGGAGTGCCAGTTTTACCTGATCGTCATTCTTCATCCACTCACCTCCCTTATTCTAATGTCAATGTCAGCAAACCTTAATTTGTATGGAACTCTTTCTATTTATCTGTTCCCCAAAATTATGTTGCTTATAGGTAGAAGCAAAGTGGTAAGAATTTCATATAAAACCAAGAAAAAAAACATAAATTAGTCAAATATATGCACTGTTCCAGAAATCATGTTCTACATGGTGTGTTGGTTGGCTAAAGCATAAAAAATAGTAACAACAAAAACAGGGAAAATATATTTTTCACGTCAAATAATCAATGTTGTACAAAAATATGATTCAGTCAGGTTATCTCGGGCATACAAATAATTTGGGCTGCTTGGGCCACATCTAAGGATGCATCAATGTTGTACAAAAATAACTTCTAATCTATTAACTTCTATGACTTCAACTGAATGCAAGTAACACCAATGCATCAGTTAATTTAAAGCATCCTTAGGCTGACCCTATCAATGGTACTACAAGCTGATGTTAGATAAACCATACTTGTGGGCAGGGATGTCAGAATCATCCTTGCAATATCTGCCAGATCTAAATAGCATCGTCGCCAAAGTTACCGAATGCAAAATTGACATTATGCATCATCTATAGTGCAAATATTCAAAGATCAAATTCCCCTACTATGAGCACTAGACCAACGATCAGCTAGAATGGCTCAACATGTGAAGTAAAGATGCATCAAAAATCACTTGTCACTTTGTAAGATCTAAGGCACAGTAATTAGTTTTGGTCAACAGCTATGCACGCCAAAATGTTAGTATTCCTAAGTCTCCCTTTCTACCAATGCATGTGCATCAATTGTAAATCATAATAATCCACTTATGTCCATTTGCCCCCACGTATCAACAATATCAGTGCCAAAATGTCAATATTCCTGAAGCTAATGCTACAACATTTCCGAATTTGATTATAATGCATAGCATTCATACATCTCTGGATCTATACAAATTAGGTTATATAATGGGGACTACACAAACAAGTTCATATCACCTTGTCAAGAAGCCTCTTGGGATTTTGAAAAGCCTTTTTCTTGGCCCACTGATGGAATATGCGTGAAACTTGTCCACGGTCCCCCACATTAAATCTGTCACAGAAATTAGGAGAACAGATGACACACATATTAGGTAATAGACCATGGAGATGTAATTTATATTACATACCCAACATACAGCGTCGAACGTGGGTGAGACTTGAGAGTGAGAGTGTCCGACTCGACTACTTAGTCAAAAATTTATGTTTTTGAAAAAGTGTCCAAGTTCCACGTCCGATAAGTGCCTTATTTGACACACAACCAGGGTTACTGGATTCGATTGCATACCAAATTCTCATGGTTTGCACATAGTGAATCCAAGAGTGGTACATTTACTGTTATTTGTAATGCCTTTTCATCAACTAGGAACATGACTTACTTTTCTTTGCTTCATATTATTTAAAGTGTGTCGTAGATGGAGAAAAATGAGTACTCGTAGTAAATTTACTGTTATTTGCCTCTTTTAGATTAAAAATTACCATGTACTAACCTTCGTTATTATTTTGGATTTTAAGACTAATTACTATTGCAAAGGAAGAAGATGAAAAAGTCGTGGGCCAAGTGTGTTTACGGGCTAAACAATAAAGAAATATGAAGAAAAAAAGACCCCTTTAGTAATATATACACCCTCTGATTCTCAGAAATTGCCCCATATTCCGGTTTTAGCCTATTCACTGAATTGCCCCATTTCCATTTTTGAGCATATTTTTGCTAAATCACGCTATTTTATTGGTGAGACCCACCCACCCCACTCACACAACCTTAATCCTTATGCAAAAAGTAAACGGAGCATTTCTAAAGAACTTGAGGTAGTATATATGAAGGAGAAGGTGAAATAAGATGATGTTGATTTAGAGACTATAGACTATAGAGGTTGCATGGTCGCACAATAAAGGCAGGTAGATTTAGAGACTATAGAGATTGCACGGTCGCACAATAAAGGCAGCCGCACAATTATAAGCTGTCATTCCCTTTTACTTCTCCGTATCAAAGAAATTTAAGGTTCTTTGTTTTTTATATCTTCTAGCATTGTCTATTTTCCCTTCTACATTCGATTATTTTTGAAATAATGAATTATTTAAGTTTATTTCTTTTTAAGTTTATCTAAAATTATTTTTAATTTTAATCTTCAGAAAAATAAAGCATAATCTAAAGATTATGCGAATTATGTTTATTGTTCGATTCACTATCAAGATGCGATCACGAATTAGAATTGGAAATTCGAATCAAGCATGCATGCAACATGCCAAATCTATGGAGCATTGAAGCATCAAAGTTTTTCCATATTTCCAATGGAGCCAGAGACTCGTTAGCTTTGGTTCCGGAGTATGATGGAATAAATCAAAATGACTCATTAAACTGGCTGCGCTTCTTTCTCTCGTGAAGTAGCGGTCGTTCGATATAGTTCTTGACGCAAGTTTCATCCTGGGTCATTGGAGCCATTGAGGCACTGGTGTTGTTGTTGATTGAAGCATCAAAGTAACAATCAAAGTAACATATACAGGACCAATTAAAACACATCCTATAGATAGCTGAAAAACCGTTGTAACATAAATATTACCTCTTCAAGAAAGTATTTCCACTGTGAAATTCAATATCAATCAATTCTTCTGATGCTGCATCTAATTTGTTGTCTAGAAAATTAGATCCCATTGTAGCATCATCGACTGCAGCGGCTTCAAACTGGATTTTACAAGGAGTTTTGTTGTCCCCAATGGGATTCATGTCACCCTATACAGACAAATATATCATGCAAATCTAACTTAGGCAACTACTTTAAGTAAATCACAGAAAATTGCTTAGAAGCTTGAGCAACCATAATAACTACTATGTAGTACTACACTACTACCTCCATCCATATTACATATTAGACGGGATGAAGGTTGAATATATTCTTAGTATGCTTTGTTTCATTATTCTGATTAACCTAATCCCAAGTTAGATCTTCCCAATCTCAAGTTAGAATCTTCCCAAGTTAATCTCAAGTTGCTGACGATATTCTAGTTTTTCACGAAGCTAGATAAAATTGTGTTAATTCGACATTTTTGTATAGTTTTGTTTCCAAATAATCAGTTTTTTTTTCTTGTGGAACATCAACGCCGCAAGAGATGTGTACAAAACTGCAGGTGAACTGCAAGAAACAAAAGTTTCAGGCACTTCTGAATGTTCTGCTGCTTTAGCAGTAAAAACTAAGGAGGCACTGCAGCACTGCACATCATATACATGTCAAGCATATTTCTGTTGTCTCAATTATCTACATGCATCAGATATTGAAAATACTCTATTTCAAAAAGGTTAACTGAAATGTAAATGTTTCTCAGCTAACAAAACAAACTTGCATGCCATCCTGGTAAGAAAACAACACCAGCTCACCTGAACCTCTAATAGATGTGATGGAATTTCTCGGACAAAACGAGAGGGATGAAGCATCTGTAATTCAATATTTAAATGTCATTATTGTCATCTACAAGCTTGATAGAAATGGAAATCAAAAGCAAGAATACACCAATAAGTCACTCTACCTGCCAGTTTGAGTCCATCATAACATATGATATGAGAAGTTTTTTCCGAGCACGAGTCATTGCCACATAGAATAGACGCCTTTCCTCCTAAATAATGCAGAAGTAAAATAACTTTGCTGGTCATACTCCTTGAATTATTAAACATGTGATCAGGTCCAAATAGTTGGTGAAGCAAACCCTACCTCCATTGAATTTCCAGTTTCCTTGGTAATACCGTTATGTTCATGTAACAGCGGAATTTCAGACTCATTAGCCTGGTAAGCAGAGCAAGATTAGATTAAAATTCTGCTTTAGGGAAGAATCTAATAAATACTAAACAATTGGTTTTAGAACAACTGAGCACTATCACAAACTAGAAAAGCATATCCAATACTTCTCCACAGCAATGAAATATATTCAAATATTCAATAAAGAAAATGGGTTTCACTACAAATGTAGATTGTCATACATCAGTATTACATCCCCAAAGTTTAAAAAGACCAACAAAAAGAGCCCAGCAATGCATGTATTCTCAAAACTTGTAGAAGAAGACGACAATTGGAGGAGCCCCAGCCTTCCAAATGAAGTATCGAGTTGGTAAGAAGCTCTTAGTTAGGCTATAAATTGTGTTGAGGTCACAAGTTATAGTATAGCCTTTCACGATATTGACAAGGGGACATGACCAGAAGATATATTCATACATGTAAAGTAAGTCCCACTGTGGTTCTTTCTCCCTATCTTACTGACAAAGTTCAGTATTCCAAGACAGTAGATTCCACAATCTTAAACCAGCCTATGTAAAAACAAAACAGCTGCGATAAATGATGTTCAAGAGATCAGACTAAGTAACTTTCTTGCACATATCTCTTCAAACTACAAAGATTCAAGCAATGGACCTTAATAAAGCACACTGAAAATCCAAAACCCAAATGCGCGAATCAATTTTAAAAGGCACAGGCCATGCCGAGGCATGTTTTAAGTCGGGGATAATAAGGAAAAGAGAAAGGTATAATAAAACAACTACAACAACAACATCAGAGCCTTAATCCCAAAATGATTTGGGGTCGGCTGATATGAATCATCCTTTAGAACCGTCCATGGGTGATCGCATACCTCAAAATGCGAAAATATAGAAAAGGAAAAGTGAAAAACAAAAGGGGGCTGAAACATAATACAAAAGTCAAGGTAAACTTATAGGTTTTAAAATCGATATCCGGATTTCTTTTATTAAAACTTAGAATTTAAATCGAGAAAGAAGATTAAAACGATTTTGAAAATCGAAGTAAAACTTAAAGGTCCGGAATACCTTAAAAGTGAACCAAGTACTAATATATAACAAAGTTGTATATGGAACTGGCATAATAAAGCCTTCAATACAAGGCACGAGTAAGGTAGGCGTTGTGGTTAGCGTCTAGTCGCTTCTTTGAAACTAAGATTTGTACATAGCTTTGGGATTAAGGAATCGACGGTATAAACAAAGAGTTTACTTAACCTCATGTCATCAATCTCCAATTTATGGCTTTATACACCCACACTTCTCAAGACACTTAGAGAAATCAACACAACAGTTCCAACACAGGTCCTAAAACATTAACAAATACGATAAAATCTGAGATGTGTGGGATTATGTGGACAACAATTTTTAGTTTCACGATGTAAGTAATCTACAACATTATCATCTACACAGTACAAACATAGTTCCTATTAATGAATAGACTAACATTCTACGTAAAAGAGCATAAAGACTTGCCTTAACAATGAAAACAATGTCCCACTCTAGGCCTTTCGACTGCACAGCAAACCATAGTATTAATATGTTGAATTGCAGACAATGAAATCTTATTTTTATGTTTGCAACAATTTGCAGCTAGAACAGCTAAAGCCTATATCATTTATCAACAGAAAGTAATCATAAAGGCTACAGAACGCTCTAGAGTAAGATATAATTCAGGCACTCCAAAAGTTAAGGCATGTTTGCTAATTCTTTAAGTACTTGCATACAAACGTAAATGAGGAAGAACAAAATAACTTCCCATTTCAATGCCATAATTTTTGGAACATCATTAATAACTTGTCTGTTTTTTCAACGACACTATTTATACACCGTAAAGGGAAGACGAATGGAATTGTAAGTAGAATTTTACATCTAATATGACATCCCAGATTAGTCAGAATGGAATTGTAAGTAAGATTTTACCAAGGGATATCAGTACCACACAAGAAACAAAAATTGAGTGCACTAGAAATTATTACAGAATTCAAGACATATCAAAATACAAGCTACCCCTCTAATATAACCCCATTTTAGCCCATTTTGCTAGTACTCTTAGGACCCTTTACACCTTAAATTCATGCAACAAGTAGTTATTTCAAGTGCATTTTAGTATGAATAAGTCCCCCATCCCCGACTTGTCTTTTTTTTTTTTTTTTGAAGGTATCCCCGACTTGTCTTTTGAGCATGGTCCTTCTACCTTCTACTTTACGTTTTCCTTAGGAGAACAAGAGCGGGGCACAAGGCGGAGTATAGGAGCCAAAGTCATCAAGCCAGATGAAACAAGAAAGAAGTCAAACAAGGAAGAAAGAGGCCAAGAAGCATTTTGGAGTTGAAATTGAGCACTTCTACCGTCTGGTGAAATTTCACCAGCCGGGTAAAATTTTCACTCTTCGTCAATTTTTATATTCATGGCCATATTTTGTACTGGGTGAAATTTTTTACCATTCGGGCGAAAAATTCACCCGCCCAGATCCGTAATGTCTTGTAATTTTTGGGCTTTGGTTTGGCCTCCATATAAATTGCCTAACACCTAGAATTAAAACCTAAGTTTCATTTGGGAGTATTTCTAGGGTTATTTAGAAAGAAAAACTTGAGTTTATTGTAATCTTTGCTTAATCAAAGCACTAATCTTTCCTTAATTATAGCTTAATTACTCTTTAGTTTATGTTAGATCTACTCTTTCCATTATTTACATCTAGTTATTGGGTTGTAAATTGAAGACTTGAAGAGATTCATCTTCCTTACATCAATCCAAGTTTGCTCCTTCAATTAGTGTTGGTATAATTCTCATCTTAATTTCACTTCCTTCCATTTGTTTACACGCTTATTCTTGTTTAGTTAACTTGCTTTCATACAATGTCTTTTCTTGTTAATTACATGTTGAATTATTCATCTTTTGTTTCCATTGTTGTAGCCATGTGTGAGTAGTGTATTACTAGGGTAAAGGGGGACCTAGTGTAGGCTTTGTTGGGTTGATTGTTGGTTTGAATTGATGAGAAAGTTTTTGGGATACTTGTCTTATTATCATGCACACTAAGTGTTGTGGAAATACTTGAATGAGAATTTGAGTCTTTTCACTATCTATTTACATGTTTGGGTGAGAGCCTAGGCTTGTGTCGGAATGTGTGTGACTATTGCGGATTTTGGGCGGTTAGAACGAGAGTTTGTCCAACCTTAACCTAGGGGATCGTCTCGCATCGAGAGGTGGGGGCTTACCTTGATTCTACCCTTTGATTATCTCTAGTTCAAACCATAAGTCGATCCTAACCTACACTAGCGAACCCAAACACCCTAGTCTCCTTAAATTTGAGTTAGTTTATCTTCATTAATCGTTTTTAGTTGCTTTCTTTGCTTTAATTTTTTAGTTTCATCCTTTAGTAATCAACTAACGCAACTTGCTAGAGGTAAACTAGAACCTCTTAAACCGTCCTAGAACCATAATCACTGTCCCTTGGGTTCAACCCTCACAATACACGACGATACCCTCGTACACTTGTGAGGTATTATAAATATAAGACAACACCCTCCTACTTCAATCAGTAGACCATGTTAGCATTTTCGTGCCCGTGAAGTTTTGAGTTATGGGGCTTGTAGACTGAAGTATAGGGACTAGGGAGTCAAAGTTTAGAATGGATGAAGGGAGAACAATAGCAGAAAGGTAAGAACAGCTTAGGCTGATGCCTTTCAATTAAGAAACTGCAACTACTTTTTGCTAATATTTCAAAATTTAATTTTATTGTAGATAGAGAAATACAAGTCAAACTTCGCCCGTGATTGTTGAGCATGTTATATGGTACAGTTTTGTTTGGGGTGCGTCATATGACGGAAGTGATATTTTGTGAGATATATGTCGAGTATAGCATGTTTATATGACAATATGGTATGATATGAATTGAATGCGTAAATGAATTGATCAATATACTATGATAACAGTCTTGACTAAATATGTTTAAGTTTTGATTCGTATGTTAAGCGTGATGCGTTATATATGTTGAGTATGATAAATGGTGGAAGTGGTTTTGTGGTGTTGTTGTGATAATAACATGTCGTTAGGAGTGACGGTTTTACAAGTTTTAAGTTGCCTTTGTTCATTTTGTTAATGTTTAAGTTGTTTTATGACGAAATTTGGTTTATATGAAAATCGATTTTGGAAGGGCTGTCTTTAAACTGTTATAACTTGAGTTGTATATATGCTTTTGATGTGATTCCACTTAGAGGTGGTAGCTTGTTCTCTTACGATTCTAATGATAGGTCACACGCCCAAAATGACCAAGAAATGAGTGAGATATGACCGTTTTACAAAACCTGGTCTGAGAACTGGCAATGACTCGACCGAGTTGGGCTTTAACTCGACCGAGTCACACTGTAGCTCGACCGAGTCAACCTAAACTCGATCGAGGCAGCCGCCGTGAAATTTCTATTCGCTCCTGGAGTGTTGTGACTCGACCGAGTGAACTGTAACTCGAACGAGTCACCTTTACTCGACCTAGTACGACCTTGTACTCGACCTAGTACCTTTATTTGGGCGTTAGATGTTTTATTTTGGAATCGTGAGTTATTTGTATACGTTGTTTTGAGTCCGAAACCTATATTTTACATATGGGGTTGGTACTGATACGTGAGTTACCTGATCTTATGACGTGGGGGTGTCATCTTATGATGGGTGCGAGTTGATGTACAAGAGGAGTATGTGGTTATACGTGATTGCGGGGGAAAGTAGAAAGAGAAAGAGGAATGTATGAGTTTGTTGAGTCAAGAAACATGTTTTACGAGGAAGGGTGAGTGACATGATTGTGAACTTGGGTAATGTAAGTATAAGGAGGGTGAGAATGAAATGTGGAAAAGCGGGATGATAATTACGGTAAGTTGGGATATACGAAAATTTTGGAGGGCGATGATTATGACTATAATGGTTGAAAGTATACGTAGAAGGAAAGCTGTAATGGGGATTCACATTTAGCGGTTGTTTTGGGATTTTTGGGTCAGCCTAGTGTGATTAATTGGGAAAAGTAACGGTATGAGATGAGTTATGATTTCTGAGGTATAAAGAGAAGGTGTAATTGATTAGATAGAAAGTAATTTTTGAAAGAGAGGACTTATGGATAAGATTGAGTGGGTAATACGTTAAGGGAGATTGTAGGTACGAAAGCGATTAGAAGTTGTTAGTAGAAATTAATGGAATTTGATTTTTGAGAGGCAATGAAGGGGTAACGGTATGATCTAAGGACTAAGTAATGAAGGAAAGTGAATTGAGGGGATTGAAAAAAAAAAAAAATATTAAGTGGGAGGGATCGGAGCAATAGGAATGCGAAGTAGGGAATACAACAGTTTGGAGGGTTGTAATGAGTAGACTAACTAAAGTATATATACGTATAAGCTATGGGATGCAATTGTTGTGATGAAACATGAGGGGGTTAAGAGAGTAAGACGTTAGTAGAGTATCTGTTCGGTATGAGACCTTAGTGGTGAATTAGATGGCGGTGGCACAATTGGAAATGGAATTGGAACGAACACTGAGGTAAAATTTTGTTGATGGGTTTGAGGTTCGGTCAGAGGAGGAAACGTTTTAGTTAGAGGTAAGCAAAGAGGTTAATATGTGAGCGATGATGGTGTTGTGATGTTGACATAGTGGTTAAGGATGATGTGTTGATGGGGTGGAGGCCGAATTGATGTATATACGGTTGTGAAGGAGGATAAGATGTGTGTATGGGAGGGAGTTTTAGTGATTGAGTATTAATAGTATGATTACTTTTGTCAAGGAGGTGATGGTTACGCGAGTGGGAGAATGAGTTATGAGGGGCATATGAGTTAAGCTCGGGTAAGAGGTAATTGTTATCAGGTGGTAACTTACGTGATCAGGATTGACTAACCAGATTTGTTTAGGGGTCAATACCTTGTGTAAGTGTTGTGAGGTTCCGATCTCACAAGTAATCGTATGGTGTAGTGTTTATAAATTTGTTATTTGTTTGATCCGTGTTTAATGCATGTCTTGTGTGATCCGTCACGGTGGTGGATGATTGTATGAGTCGTAAGATGATCGTTTTGTCAGAGCTCTGTTTCTTAGTGATGTGATTGTGGTGTTCCGGGTTGCGATGCCGGTATCGGTTGTGGTGAAGTAGGAGGAGATGCTTGTGAACCGAACACTTAAAATGGTATGTCAGTCTAGTATTACCATATATGTTGTGTCCGTTTTGACTGTTCCTTTGTTTTGACGGGTGGCTGAGAGTAGATTATAATGTGGAAGGAAGTTGTGCATGCGGTCGTGTTGTTATAGTTACAGTGATACCTTGTTGGTGGACATAGTTGGGAAAAGTTGTTTGGGGCACCTTGATCTTATGTTGGGAGAGACTTTGTTGATATGGTGGTGGCAAGTTTTTAGTGGAACATGTGTGTACGGAGTTAGGAGTCACGGGTGTGTAATGATTTTGTTGGGACAGTGATTACGAGGTGTTGAGTTTTGGTAACATGCAAAGTTGTGGACGAGTTTGGTGACGGTGCAAAGAGAGATTTGAGGATTTAGTGAAAGTGTAACGTATATGGATCGTAAAGGATGTTGTAGAAATAGGTGAGTAAATAGGAGAGTATGCGGTTGTGTGACAGTATGTGCAAGAGTAAGAAGTAAGTGTGGTGATGAGAATTTTGAGGTGTATACTAGATGTGATGTGGAATGAGTAGTGGTATGGAAACCGTTAGAGGCAGAGAGCCTTGCTTATGGGATATAGTAGTTAGTGTAGAGGTGATAATCGGTGAACGGTAACATGAGATGGTGATGCTACGAAGATATAACGGAGGATGTAGTGTTGGTTGGGTTACGAGGACGTACCGGTGATCTTAAGAGGGGTAGGATGTTACGAAGAGAGTTGATAGGTATACGCATGGTGGTATTTTGAGGAATACATGTGGTGGTATTTTTGCTGTTGTTGAGGGTTGTTGTGATATAAGGGAGGACTTGTGGGTGATGTGATTAAAGGTAATAACGGTGCTTGTAGTAGTGTATGTGTACGTGGTTACAGAGGGATGTTGTGGATAGTTATGAGTGTCATAGGGTTGACAGTTTTGGGTGGTTATGGTTTATGGTTTAGAGTTGAATAAACTTCGAGTACGAAGTTTTCTTTAAGGGTGGTAGAATGTAACATTTCGTTTTGATGGCTTTAATGTTGTTGGCGTTCGGTAATGTTGTTGAGTTGAGAGGTTGTGTTATGATTGTGTAATGTCATGAGTGGCGTGATAGAGGTATGAGTAGTTGAGGTCAGTTGTATCATGGTTGAGGGATGAGAGCTACGTCGTGTTGGTTGGTAGAGTGTTGCGATGTAGGTGGGTGTGAACTTCGGGAACGAAGTTCATTTTAAGGAGGGAAGGGAAGACTGTAATACTACGGTTTTTAGGAGACTCGGTCGAGTCAGATGTTGACTCGGTCGAGTGAGTGTTGACTCGACCGAATGACTTTGACTCGGTCGAGTAACAGGCTACATGGGTTATGGTAGGTTCTAGTGGAAGTGCACTCGGTCGAGTGATGGGTGACTCGGTCTAGTCAAGTTGACTCGGTCGAGTGAGTCATTGACTCCATCGAGTCACGGTCCGCTGAGTAATTTTCACGGGTTTTGATTAATAATTAGAGGGAGCTATAAATACGACTTTTAACCTAAACCCTATTCAGTTTCACATCTTTTCTACGATAACATTTCTCTCATCAAAAATAACTTCTCCCTCGGAATCTTAATCATCACTTGGAGTCTTTCGATCAATCCTTCGCTCGTTTCTATCACGGTTTTAGGGTAAGATGTCCTTGTTGTTTGATTACTTTTCCTTTGGTATTGATATTGGTACTAAACCTAAATTGATTTAGGGTTAGGGTCGGATTAATTAGAATTGATTGTGATTATTGTGTTATATGCTTTATTTAGGCGACAAATTCGTAGAGGGGCACTTTTGATTGTCTTGCTTGTTCGTGCGGAATTGCAATTGCTTGTGAGGTAGGGTTTTCCCTACTCAGTTTTCTGTCTTGCTTGTGATTACTGTGGTACTTGTGATTGTTGGCACTGATCGGATAAGTATATTATGATACTTGTGATTATTGGCACTGATCTGTTGTAGGCCGGGATGACACGGCGTTCCGGGAGTTATAGGGGCAATGATTGCCATATGTTTACTATGTTACTATGATTTGATGGTGGATCTGCGCCCAGATTAAAGGAGAAAAGTTGTGGTGGATTTTTGGCGGCCAGCCTAAAAGCAGTCACACTTTATAAATACAACAACATCAGACCCTTAATCCCAAAATGATTTGGGGTCGGCTGACATGAATCATCCTTTTATAACCGTGCATAGGTGATCGCACACCTCAAAATGCGAAAATATAAAAACACTACATATTTCAAATAACATCAAATACTAGAAATTCACATGCATCATTTCCCTCCATTGTCCTTCTCCGTCACCTTTCCCTCGTCTAGCCTGAGAAATCTCATATCGTGCTCTATCACTCTTAGCAGTCATGTCTGCTCTGGTCTCCCCCTACCCTTAGCAACCTTTTCTGTTCAATAGGTCTCCTTCTCACATGGCTAAACCATCTTAGTCGATTTTCCATCATTTTTTCCTCTATTGGAGCCACTTTCACCTTTTTCCTAATCATCTCATTCCTTAATCGATCTTTCCTTGTATGGCCGCACATCCACCTCAACATACGCATCTCCGTCATACTCATCTTTTGAATGTGACAATGTTTCACGGCCAGGCCTAACAGCTGTGCGATAGAATTTTGCCTTTAATCTATGGGGCATATCTTTATCGTATAAAAAAACGTAATTTCTCTTTCATGGACAACTTTTACTTTTTCATAGACTTTTTACCATTATTTTTCCTCACCTTACCCTTAACCGAATTCTCTCCATCTACCTTCCTCTCAAAACTAATGAAATTTTGTTAAAAAAAAAAAATTCATCAAAATCTTCAAATTATTCAATTATGGATACTAACTATCATGTTAATCAAGTAATAATCCGAATTTAATTAATTATGGATACTAGCTATCGAAAGATTCAATTAGAGAGATTTAATTAATTAGGGTTTACAAAATTTTGTGTCTATGTAAATTAGGGACACAGGACGAGCGGCTAGGGTGAAGGGGAAGGGGCGGAGTTCGGATGTCGGAGATCAGCGTGTGGTGGTCGACGTCAGAAGGCGAGGAAGAGGACTTAGGGACGAGATGGATGCAATGCCTGTGACAACGAAGGGACATGGGGAGAGGAAAGGAGGGATGACAAGGGGGAGCGATTGTGGATATCGGCGTTCAGGAAGGTATAGTGCGGCGGTTCTGAGGGTGGCCTATGGCAATGGTGGACGTTGATGGGTGGGTAGTGGTGGTTGGTTGATGGTTTATGGTGAGTAATTTTTCATGTTTATTGGAATTAGAACAAAATAGTAAATGAGGTCAAATGACAAGGGTATAATGGGTCAAATCATATCCATGAATGAACATAACCCTAAAAAAATTGTAGCGGTTTTCCATTTCAACCATCCCGCTTTAATCCATTATTCACACTTTATGAATAATGAATCCTAATTTGAAAATCATTATGGTGTCTCCTCAAAAGCGACACATTGCAAGTCTGCACTTCGTAGGCTCGTGTTTTGTGAAAAATATACAAGTAGCACTCCACCACTACACATGTGGGTGTTGTCATATTAGCAAAAGTGCTTTAATGTAGTGGAAAATATGTAGGGGTTGCTAGGTCAATGCGTGTTCGTTGTGTGCAAACACAAAGTATGTATTTGGTTTTAAATGTGCAAGGATTCTTAGAACGTGGACGAAGGTAGGTAGTCCACTACCCTAGTAAGGACAGTAGGTGGTTTGAAACTTGAAATGTTTAGACAAGAGACAGGGTGGGTTAGAGAAAACGCAAGGGTATTAACGGTTAACCCCGTGGGTTATAAGATTTGGTAAATGGTGTTGTATCATCATTGATAAAATATTCACGGACGATTCATGGGAGTTCTTTTGTTAGTATTAACTAAATTGAGGTACTATGGAAACACCGCTTCACAGAAAGTTTTAAATAGAAATACCTGATGTATAGTAGTCAATGTGACAGAATCTTCATTATCATGTCTCCTGGAACGGAAATTCTCCTTTTCCCTCTCACATACGTAGTCAACAAAGGCCTTGAGTACTTCAACACAACCTTTGTCATCACTGTCAGTTTGTCTTGAAACGAATTGAGAAGATAGAAAATCAGTTACATCATTCAGCAAGTACTCCAGCACCTTCAAAATAGTCATATCTTACATCATGAGCCCCAATTAAAACCAAAGTAAACACGAAACAGAAATCGTTTATTTGAAGATATGAGAAGCATCATGTGGTATTGTGCAACTCATGAATTACAAACTCACAGATCTGAGATCATTGTCTTCATTCAGTAATTTCCCTCCATCGCAATTGACGACAGCCCGTTGTTCAAGAAGGTATTTCTGCGTCACCAAAGCAGTTATTCAATAAACAATTAGCTACAGCAACGACATCAACAACACGGTTACAATAACACCAACAACCACAAACACCAATCACCAATCACCAAACACCACTACCATCAACAACAAAACCAACAACAACAACGCCAACAAAAAACTTTATGTTGATTTGGTTCTCTTTAGTGACCTCAAAATTTGAGAGAATGTCCGCATATAGAGGTAACAACATCATCTTTATGTTGATCTGGTTCTCTTTAGCAATCTCAAAATATAGAGGATATCCGCATATAGAGGTTACAAATATGAATAACTGGAAAGCTCACAGGGAATACATACACTACTACACGCCTGACAACTGCTGAGAAACTAAAAAATAACATGAAAATACAATCAAAGTTTCCTTCCTAAAAAAAGTTGCATCAAGCCAAAACGTTATTTATTAGAGAACAACTCTAAATATTTACATTAATCTTGCAGCCAAAAGGACAAAATAAATGCTTGGAAGAGAGGTTTTACACAACAAACCTGAGGGACGAGGTTTGCGATAGATGTAACAACTGATGATATTGAGTGTTCCTAAGGCAGCAGAAGAGAGAACGAACGTAAGGGAATTCCGTTTTCACAATTGAGCAAGGAAGACTGTAAATTTTAGGGTCAGAAACTTATCAAGAATAATGATCATGTTAAATGTGGGAAAATTAGCTACTTAGCCGCTATAAGTTTATGAATTTACTAGTATGGCGTAATTGTTCATGCATAGCAAAACAATAGAATAAGAAGTTGTCTCAAATAAGATCAGACCCTTTAGGCCTGCCTGAAGCACATATCTGGATATTGATTGTGTAAGGGAGGGTATGAAAGTAATAAATTCCTTAGTAGGAAATGAGAGTTTACCCGGCAAACAAGTTTTGATATCATATCTAGTGTAGCCAGCACTTTTCGTCCTTGGCTGAGTTGACTTCTGTGATGAACTTTAAGCAGTCAAGTTTATGTACGTAAAAGGGATATACATTAGTTAATATAATGTTCAACTATCTGAATCAAACCTCTTGAAGGTACCAGATATCTTTGCATTAAAAATGTCTGATGCTGCTGATATAAAGCTACACTTCCTAATTGTTGATATTTTATCAATATGTTCGATTACCTAACAAAAAGAATTAAGAAGGTAAAAACATCAGCATATATCATGATATTTTTTATCTTACAGAAAAAGAGGATTTCTATATCACAAAAGGTATTATTTAACAGAAAATCAGAATCCCTTAAGTGATATGATACAAATAAAACTGCAAGTATTACCCTTTTATTTTCTTCTTTCTCATATGGCAGTAAAGTTTTAAATACATGACGATATGAGTTGTCATCACATCCAGGTAATGTTGTCTTGAGCATTGCCATGATTGCTTTGGTAACCTAATGTTCAAGAAAGATATGAAGTCAAAAACACTAACTGCTACGACAGTTTATCAGCCCTGGACATAATCTGTACCATAATACCGCTCGAATAGCAAACAGGCAATAGAACTTTTTAGAATCGGATATTTATTGTAGGACATCAGTAGAGATTTGAAAGCTCTACCGTAGGAAGATGACAAAATTAAATGAGAGCAAATGTCGGATTAATTACAAAGTTGAGCTCAAGGAAGTTCCCAGATATTGTCAACAATGAAAACAGTGGATGACTCCTATGATACACCAAAGGGAAAAAAAGGCAAATCCCATTATCCAACATTATCAGTGAGCAAAAAAGTTCATCCCCCTCTGTTATTACAAAGCACAAAATGTTGGATACAAGCAGGAGGCACGGGACTAAAATGTGAAGCTGCACGGTATCATTAGCATTGAATCTACCCCAAACATGATAGCCACACAAAATATGTTAACGTTTTTAAGGATGATGAACAGACATGACTAAGATAGTAGTAAGATCCCATTTAGAGCATCAAACAAGAAAAAGGGGGTTCTTGACACAAAAAAAGTACTATTCGACTAACAACTGACTAAGAATGCAAAAGCATTCACACTATACTTACACTTGAAATATTAAATCCTAAAATGTAACCAACTACCTCCTCATCTAAGGTCATTGTTCCCGCTTCTCTGCCTCCGTACACACTATACTTACACTTGAAATATTAAATCTTACTTTTACACACGTAATGCTTTGAGCTTCCAAAGTTTGCCTCCAGAGTTCAAATTCCTTTCAACCTTGGCATATAAGGATGAAATTAGTTACATGCCTTGTAAAGTGGAACCACGAATAGTTATATGGATTTTGCAAAGAAAGTCAACTTGTGGAAACCAAAACATTAATTTTTTAACTTTTGTCTTCGGCAAAAATTATATTCTTGTTTATGGGAAAGCAATATTGTGGTAGCTTTCATGTAGAAAATGCACATACTGGAGGAATCCTCTCAAGGAAGCTAACTATGTCCCTTGAAATTGGAGGTAGCTCTCTCAAATACCAAACATCTTTAAGCTAGATGTTTCTCGAAGAGAAACATTGACCCAACTCCACGAAGTAAATTAACCTGATACGCAATCAATATTATGTACTAAGCCCCTTCAGTATAACAATGCATTCCTTCAAATTGAAGGTAGCTCTCTCAAATACCAAAGATCTTTAAGCTAGATGTTCTCAAAGAGAAACATTGACTCAATTCTAGAAAGTAAATTAACATGGTACGCAATCAATATCAAAATTACGTACTAAACCCCTTCAGTATAGCAAACTACAGCCTCAAACTTCAGGATGCTACATCATATTCTACATTTCCCTGGAGAAGAATTTAGGGTTGGAAAGCTTCAAGCTATGTTTTTATCTTCTTGGTTGTCCCTCGTGGAGTAATGTACTGACAGAAGTTATGAGGGTCATACAGTGTTGGGAATTAATTATTGTCAGAGTAATCAATGACAAACTTAAGTTGAAGACTTTAAGAGTTGAAGGGACATAAAAATCAGAACCTTTTTTCTGTAGAATGCAACGCCATGAACATTGAAAGGAATCCTCCTGTCGCGAAAAGTTGCTTGAAAAGCTCGTCCAGATACCTGTTCAAAGACAATGAATCAAGCATTTTAGCAGATATTTAGAAGTGCCAAGAGGTAACAAATTCATTGTAGAGTATAAGCTTAACCTGCCTCCTGTAAAGAATTGCAACATTGCCGAAAGAGCATCTAGTTTCTGAGGAGTTTTTGACAATTTCCAAAATTTTGTCTACAACATATGCACACTGTGCATCCTCATTGTGACACTCCTTTAACGTTATCTGGGAAAATAAAGAAAACGCCCTAGGAAATCAGACAAGCTGCAAAGAAGGCATATGCAAAGAAATGGATTGACAGAGTCCCATGAATGAGCAGAAAATTATTACCTTAGAACCAGAAGAGTTATCAGTATGCACTTCCTTGGATTTGCATCGCTTTATGTTATGCTGAATTAGTGAAGCGGCAGCCTCAACAATGCACCGTGTTGAACGGTAGTTTTTCTTCAGCCGAACCTTAGTTACACAAAAGAGCATATTTGCGTAAAATTTTTTGAGTAACAGCAACGACTTCACTTAGTTTGATCAGGAAATGACATCAGCTGCATATTTATTAAAAATAGCTTTGCAGGACACACCTTTTTGTGATTGGGAAAATCCTTGCGAAAGAAATCAAATCCACATATGTTGGCCCCATTAAAACTAAAAATGGACTGCGGCAAACAAGTCAATATGTTAGCTCTCAAATCAATGGCTTATATACGCAGATAAATTGCACAAAACCACTGCCCTAACAGCAACATAGACTGACTATTTTCACCAATCAGTTTGTGTTAAATAGTAGGCTACAACAACATTACCCCAATGCCTCGATGGCTCCTGCAAATTGTGGGGGGTAAGGGGTAAGGGGGGGTCGGATGTATGCATAGTATGAAAATGGAAATCAATATACAGAGAAAAAGTTAACCTGGTCATCGTCACCAACAACAGTTATCTGACCATGCGATGCCAAAAGCCTTAACAAGCTGTATTGCATCGCGCTTGTGTCCTGAAACTCATCAACAATGATTGCTCTCCATAATTCTTGACATTCACTGAAGACTAAGCAAGCGTAAGAAAGGGAGGAAAGAGTTGAGTTAGACAAGATTCCATTTAATCTTTCTCTCAATATAGCGAGGAAGAGAAGAACCTTCAGGAAAGTCTGTAAGCAGCTTGACTGAACAGCTGATCAAATCATGATAATCTAGTGCATTACAAGATCTTAATATATCATTGTAATTACTGAGTATCCTAGCCTGATAAAATCAGAATATATACTGTTTAGAAAAGCCTTCCTGTACAGAAGAAGAGTCTTAACAGTGAAAGAGGCTCCATCCAAGATTCAGGAAGAACTTACACCAAACTCATCTCCCTTCTCACGGCATACTTCAGAAGTCTTACCAGATGCTTTAGCCTGCAGAATAACTGATAACTATAAGAGTCCCATATGGCCATAATCATATGTACCCTGAAATGAAAAGAATTGAGTACAACTAACTGAAGCCTGAATGTATACCCTCTTGTGTATGAATGGATTATAATTCTTTGCATTATAAACCTGAATGAGGTCTGGAACAAATCCTTAAGGGCTTTTTATAAAGCCCCTACATCACAGAACAAATTTAAGGCAGCATTTTGGATGGACAGCTAGGTGAATTTCAATTATATGATATTAAAGAAAATGCCATATGAATTTACCAAGTCATTAGAATCTTACAAGGATATATCCATAACTAGTTACATGAAACAGCTCCAGGTAAAAATTTCTTATTGATATCAATGAGTGAAAGGGGTGGAGGCTGAGGAGCTGACATTTACAAACCTGAGTCACAAATTTCTGCCATTTTTTAGACTTATCCTTGAAACTGTGAAACTTCGTATCATCTGTTAGCCCACTTGTTTCAGAACCAGCAAGCTTTTGTGTGTCTTTTTCACAATCGAGTAATCGAATTGCCTCAACAACAGCTCTTCTTTGTTGTCCATGTCCATAAATTATAAAATCTGACGTGCGACTCAACCTATAATGTTGATTACATTGATGAATTGTCGACCTAGTTAAGAACTAAAACAGGAAAAAAGGAGTGGGGAGTAAAGTCTTGAGAAGGTAAAGTTGCCCACAAAAAGGAAAAAAAATGCGAGTGATAATGAAAAAGGTTTATACAAAACCTAGTATGTTACCATGGCCTTTAATCTGCGTGGGAGGACAGCAAACCAGTAAGTTTTCCTTTTTGTAGAAGATAAACCAGTGAAGGCAAACTATGAGTGTGGGGGAAGCGATGTGCTCGCATGGGGTCTCATAACTGTAAAGCCAATGTAATACAGTTAAGAGTGCTTGGTGCTCTCTCTGGTAAGTGTGTTTGGCCTAATGGTATGACATTTGAATGATTAGATCCCAACATGGTATAAAAAATATGTGGTTACCGATCATGGTTATCTATAGGTGATAAATCACAGATCATAATGTCGCAGTCTCGCAGATGTAGTAACTGTGTTTAGGTGGTAAACCACAGTATTGTAATGTCGCATATGGCGTAGTAAGTAGTAACTGTGTTTGGCCTAATTGTATGGATTACATGTCGCATATGGCGTAGTAGGTCACAACGTGATATATTCAGACGCAATCATGGCAATGATCGTATTATAGTATTAGAAATTTAGAACGTCGCAGATGTAATGTAACAAAGTGTGGATGATGCACACGTGCTTTCAAAAAAAACTTGTGCTTTAGTTATTTACTTTTGTAAGTCTATATTTGCAAATACTATGGGTAGTACAGATTTTGGGCAATTAAAATAAACAGATAAATAAAATAAAAACCTCAAGTAGCTGGAGAAATGAATGCAATGTTTTCTCTTACCTTGTTAGCTAATTTTTTACCTTTCTATTTATGTATATAATTACATTCCGTTAAAACATTTATTTTGGGGCATATTCTGTATATGCACGGCCCCCAATTAGTGTGAGACTATCGTTGACAGCTACTCCAGTCATCAGCTTTGGCAGTGCATGAATAACCTGAGCCCTACTCTACTATAAGACACAGATGGTATGAAAAAGACTACGTATGCGCAAGCATAACGCCATAAAAACACATTGACATACATACTTTTCCGCATGTGCACGGCAGAGTTGAAGGGAGAATGAGTGGAAGGTGCTGATAGTTAATGCTTTGGCTATTTCTTTCCCTGCTACATTTGCAATCCGTTCTCTCATTTCCGAAGCTGCTGCTGTCGTGAAAGTCATTGCCAGAATGTTGGATGGACCAATGTCCTAAACAAGTATATTAAGAGAGCAAGTCACCAGAATTCTTTCTAAACTCTTAACAGCTCTAGTGCCAGTTTCCAAAGACGTATCTCTGCAATAAATACTAAGATGAGATAAACAAGAGCTAGCAGTACCTGATTTAGCAGCATGAGAACACGTCCAACCATTGTCGATGTCTGATATATGAAAGGACATATAATCAGACCTATGCAAAAAAAAATCCATCCAAATTGTATGAAGAAAAGTACAATCTACTAATTTTCATAGTCTATTTCCATGAAGAGGTTTTCGGTTCTTTAGAAAGTAAAAGAACCCACCATACAATTATTAGAAATTTAAGGATGTTTTATTTAGAGTTCGTTTTCAAATGAGATGGCTTATTCTTATAGTAAAGACGAAACATGCTTGAAAATACAGAGACTATTAAAGGCATAGATCACCAAAATGAAAGGCTTGAGTACTCAAACATTCTCACGTAGAATATGACGGCCACAATTGTAATTATTAAAATTGAATAAAAAGTAGCAAGAATATCTAATAATATTTCAGTACTACTACGATTAATATTCCATAATCTTCCATTACCAAATGACAATATGATACTTTAATCTTACAATTGTTTCAGCATGGCCACAAGCACAAGAAGTCAAGATCATAAGGAAAGCTTAGTATCGAATAAATAAACCAAGAAATAAATTCTGTATGGCTTAACATAACTGCAAGAGGGGAAAACAAAGAAGATTAAGACTGAACCTTTCCACTTCCGGGTCCAGCTACAACCATCAAAGGTTTTGAAGGATCAGTGGAAGCAGCCTCCAATTGTTCCTGGTTTAGCGACTCCATATACTTAGAATAAGTTTCTGGCATGCCTTGGAACTCTTTCCCGTGAGTGATATAACTTGTGTGAGACAGGGAAGCATCTTCTTGATCGCCCTTTGGATTCTCAAACACTTCATGAGAAGATAATTTCTTATTAGAGATGCTATCATCATTAGTTTCACTCTTATGAGTGTCGTTCTGGCCAGTATTTATTTTCCTTTGCAGCCCGTCCACTGTTCTCCCCTTACACAAGGAATCAATTTCTTCTAAAACAGTATTGTCAAAGACTTCATCAAGGACACTGGGAAGAGTCGAGCACAGATTTGCACCGCCAGAGTCAAATAGCTGTCCCTTATTAGAGATGCTATCATCATTAGTTTCACTTTTATGAGTGTCATTCTGGCCAGTATTTATATTCCTTTGTAGCACGTCCACTGTTCTCCCATTACACAAGGAATCAATTTCTTCTAAAACAGTGTTGTCAAAGAAGTCATCAAGGACACTGGGAACAGTCGAGCACTGATTTGCACCACCAGAGTCAAATAGCCGTCCCTGTGAGTTGATAGGAGTAAACGAACTCCCATTGTTACGACGGACATCAATTTCTTGGCCACCACCACCACTGTCTCTCGTTGTTGGACTATCAACTATTTTACCTATAGACCTGCAAGTTGTTAGTGGTGTTATAACATATTTGTCATCCCTGTGCTCGGATCCCCTTGATGTAGATTGAGAACCTGCATTTATCTGTAATTCCTTTAGCGGGACTCTCTCTCGCATAGGAACTGAAGTGGAGTGCCTATCATCAAGCTTATCTGGAGCCCTGCCACAATTTACCAAACCATATATTTCCTGTTACAATCGACATTGATCTAGTAACTGTACACAAATTATCGCCAATAACATCTATTTTGCACTCGAACCATGGCAACGTTAACAACTACTTTATGAAATACTCCGTACTGATTATAATAGTTGAATAAAACAAATATGATTCGTCTCACACCCCCCAAATGTAGACATTGAAAGTGGTACAGTTGTCCACTATTAAACCAACATTTGCAGTAGAGGGTGGCTTAGAATTTCGAATCCATTTTCGACACTCGTTCCCTTTGTGACCATCCTATTCCAGTGAAGAGCATATTCAATCTAGTACTCCGTAATCAATCAATTAATCAATCAAAGTCCCCATCACCCTACCTATTTAAAATCAGAAACTACAAAGAGGCATTTCGGATTGTATCGCTCTACAACATGAATCAATGCATCAAAAATTACCAAACAATCATCCAGTTATCAGAACAATAGTATACTAAAACGAATTGAACCAATTTAGAAGAAGAAGGGAGTTACGACTTACGAGGGAGGGAGAGGGGGGAGAAAGCGGGGTCTTTTGCGAGAAAGGAGAGCCTTGGCAGTTCTGAAATTGCGAGAAATGCGAGCACGTTGTTCCGGTGTTAACTCGTTCTCCTTGTTCATGGTGGAGGCCGGAGAGAGACGAATGGAAGACGATAGTCTTTTCAGGCACCAAAAGCTTATGTGCTGTTTAAAAATAGAGACGAGCGCCAAACAAAAAACAAGAAAATATTAGGGATTAAGCCCGTCAGCAATTTTGTTGCACAAATTCTTATTTGTGACGGGTACCATTTCCTCTCATAAACAACCCATTTGTGAACAAGTGGGAAGCACATGGGGGTGCCCCACATGTCCCCTCTACCCATTTCGTCTCACAAGATATCCGTCGCAAGATCTGACCCGTCATAAGGGAGACCTACTGTTGAGTATTTATGACAACCCATTTTGTTGAGTATTTATGACAGAGTTCATGTCTTTAACGCTTCGAGTTGTCACTATCGGTAGGGGGTTCAAAATAAACCGAACCGCAGTAACTGAACCGAAAACCGTGCATTTTTTAGGTTCGGTTAACCGAACCGTTTCATCAAAGCGGTTCGGTGAACCGAACCGTTAATTTTATTATGGAAACGGTTCGGTTAAGGTTCACAATTTAGAAAACCAGTTAACCGCGAACCGAACCGTTCCACAAAAAAGTAAGCAAAAAATTAAAATATTATATAAAAAAGGATTATTTAATAAAAATACTCCAAACTATTAACCGTCTTCTTAAAATACTCCGAACTTCAGTTTAACTCAGAATAAACTATACAATTAGTCCCTTCTTCTCGTATTATACTTGGGTCATTTTTTACCTGTAAAATCAGGTTAAAAATTAAAGTGGGTCCCATTACCACCTCTTCACAACCCACCCCCCACCCCCGCACTGCCACTCCATTCTTCTCTATTCACCCAACAACAAAATCAGCCATCATTCAAAAGCGCGACCACTCGCAACTGCCATCGACCACTATTTTCAAGCCTCACTTCCTCATCTCTCGTGTTTCGTCTACAAAACAGAGTCCGTGGCCAGTTGCGCCTCGCCTTCGTACTGTCAACCACCGTAACTCAGACCTCCACCTCGTGCCTCCTGACATACGTGCCTTGCCTCGTTCTCGTCGTCGCCGTAGTGTCATACCCTTTCACCAACAGTCGGGGTAATTTGTAATTAAATACAACCCTAGATCCCCAAATCAATTTGGGGATAATTTTAATTTGGGATTCAGGAGGTCGTTGGCGGATTTTCTAGAAAAAAACAAATTTATTATTACCAAAATCTAGTATGATAATAAAGCTTAATCATTGGTTTCAACATTTTCTTTGAATTTATAAATTTGACGATTAGCCAACAAAGGAGTTGAAGAAATGCATCAACATTAATCATTTGGTTTCCTCTATGACGTATTTAAATTTTCCTGGACAAGGTTTGGGTGTTGTTAACAGGGACTTGTTGCTGGAAGAGTACCTGGATTGTCAAAGGCTGATGAACAAGGTGGTTGTGGCCTGTGGCCTGTGGGTGGATGGTGACGGTTGAGGTGTTGGTGATAATAAGGGTAGGTGGGTTATGGGTGGAGTTGTATGGTGATTGGAGAATGAAAGGGAGTGACTTGCTGAACAGGTAGCCGGTTACTCGAGTGTAATACGAGAAGAAGGGGTTAATTGTATAGCTTATTGTGAGTTAAACGGAAGTTCAGAGTATTTTGAGAAAGTAGTCAATAGTTTGGAGTATTCTTATTAAATAACCCTATAAAAAATTGTTCTTTTGTTTAATTTTCTTAGTGTTTTTAAATTCAAAAATTGTTAAATTGATTAATACTAAAGTTTACCTAATTAACTTTATTGTTAAGTATAATATATAATGAAAATTTAATTAAACAACTAGAAAAAATTAACGAAAACTTAAAAAAAGCATATGTAGAACGATTATCGGTTAACCGTAATCGAACCGCTAATAACCGTATAAAGTGGTTAACCGAACCGTTTATAACCGTTAGAAACGGTGCGTTTAGGTTCGGAGTTTTGCCAAACCGAACCATGTGCGAACTGAATTAAATTAGAGGTTCGGTGAACCGAACCGCGAATGAACACCCCTAACTATCGGGTGTCTTACTTTGTATATTTGGTTTGCAGGCTATTATGTATATCCGAGAGTTTATCCGGTGCACATTTAAGGTAGAGGCTGTAGTTTCCTTGTCACAAAAAAAAAAAAACAAGAAAAAAAGTTATTGATGTTTTGGTAATTTATTTTCGCGGTACGTTTTTTATTTATTACAATATTTTTTGTATATCACCATTTGTCTACCCTCAAAAAACATTAACTCTAATTCTCTCTATTGTTAACTCTTTACCTTCATCAGAAATAATACACAAAATTCTTCAATTATGAATGATAACTAGTTTTGTGCCCCGTGAAATTCACGGGATGTTTTGTTTTTAGTGTGATGTTTTTAGTGTTTCTAGAAGTTGTAATTTTGTAAAATATCAAACCACATAGTAAGATCGCCTCATTAATAATTGATGATAGATCATGTATTTAAATAACGGGCATTGACAAATAACGGGCATTGACATGTTAACGTAAAGATCAAAATCGATATATTAAATAAGTCTAAGTAGGTGAAGAGTGCTATTTTTTCAAAGGTAAAACGATGAAAAAACCCAAGAAATACCAAAATAAATCATACATTTGGAAAATAAAAATAAAAATTATTAGTCATTGACGTTGATGTCGTCAATCTTGTAGTTAGTCTCCAATATATATTTGTTTACTCAATCCTATTATCTCACTTCTACATATCGTATTCATTCTCCAATGAATCGTCCCTATGAAAAAAAATAACTCAGTAATTAGTACGAATTAACCAACAAAATCATTATGTTTTATTAGAATTTTGACGTTTATTTTAAAAGTAAAATTGAACACTAATGTTTAACTTTGAGTATAACTGTGTAACAAATTCTTGCACAAATTACGATGTATAGTACAAGACAATTACTTCTTTTTTAAAAAATATAAATAGTTTTAATTACGAAGACAAATATTTTAGTTTTTTGTATCAATTACGAAAACAAATATGACTATGAAATAAATTATCTTTATTTGAACAAAATTGATATCCAAATTTGTTCCAGAAACTTTCCAACCCATGACATTTGACACAAAATATGTGCTCTTTTATTTGAGATTATCTACTAATAAACAATACATTCAAATCATAACTTATGAGTTTATACCTTACATTTTCTTTACCTTTGATTTTACCTCATTTTTGTGCCTTTTGTATTCCTTCCTTCTTCAAATTACCCACATGATATTTTGCTTATCTGCAGTCACATACATTTCATGATATTTTAAAGTTTATATAATAAAAATAAATGATATTGATCAAAGGGTAAAACATTAACATGGCAACAACTTGACAAACGAATAATAACATTGTCACATGTAAATCATTTAAAAACCAAATGGAAAGCATGAATTCAGATATAAAGCAAACAATTCATAAAAACCAAAAACATAAAAATAAAAATATACTTTGTAGGACTACACCACCACCACCACCACCACAACAACAACAATAACCACAACAACATACAAATATATGTTCTCATCATAATCAAATAAATAAATTAAACCATAAAATATATAGCCCATAACTTAGATACTGATGGGTAAATAATGGAAAATAGGTATTAAATAAATAAATGAAGTGAATATAAACTATTATAGGTATTATTATAGCTTTTATAACCATTACACAACCATAGATTCCAGTATTTAAATTTTATTTTTAATTTATTTTGTGTTATTGTTGAATAAGATAATTGAATGAAGAGAAACTCAAGAGGGGAATTAAATAAGAAAAACTTTTAATGAAAATGGTGGGGGTTAGGCAATATGAAGAGTTTAAATCAATTTATTAACATATTTTATTTATTATAAAAATTAATTAAATAGGAAAAAGTATTAATTAATTTGGTGGGTGTTAAGTATTATGAAGAGTAACATGTTTTATTAAAAAAATGAATTAATTAGGAAAAAACACTTAATAAAAATGATGAGTATTAAATAATATGAAAAGTTTTAATTAATCTATTAACATGTTTTATTACAAAAATTTCAATTAAAATGTCAATTTTAGTTATAAATTATGAAACTTTGATGTAAATTTGTAAGGGTTACATAAATTTTGGAAAATAATATATTTAAATTAATGTCATGTAATAAAAAGTTGATAATTCATGTCATATTTATTCGCTATGTCACATAAAATTTGCCATGTCATGTGTAGTAACTGACGTAGTTTTTTATTAATGCTAGGTGGCATTGTATACGTGACATTTTAAGTTTCCCTTTTAATAATATTGTATAGATTCATTAATCCATTATACTAATTAAATTATTGATTCTATGTTATATTATTTTCCTTTACTTAATTAATTTAGGGTTTATGTTCCATTTAATTAAGGAGGGTGGCGGGGGTATGGATAGGCTTGACGTATAAGCGAAGGGTCGTTGCCCCGCTCGAGTCATTGGTGAACTCGGGCGAATTATGAGCTTCAAACCAATTATGTCGTTGAACTCGGACAAGTTGTGGTGCAACTCAGGCGAGTTCACCCTATACTTCTCCTCCATTGGCTTGGTTGCCCCTATACTCATGGGAGCTGGTCCTAGATCGTGGCAGCTAGCTTCATATCACCCAAAATCTTGTTTTATTGGCCTAGAGGTCCTTGGTCTTGCTCTCCGCTTCATGCTTGTTCATTAGAAGTGTCCATTTAGCTCTTAATTGCTCCTTGAATGCGTGATTTCCGGCCATTTTGTTTTATTTTCTCTAAAAGGCGTAAAATCTTATAGAATAACAAATAGGAAGCTAAAGACTAAAGAAATTACCCTGATTAGAACAAATAGCATGCGAAACGAGGCTAGGTAAGGGTTAAAAATGCGTAAATTAGAACAACATCATTGAGACTCGAACAATGATTGAGAGGAATAAAGGACGGGTGGAATCCCGAATGATAAGCCCCCAGAATGAGGAGATAACTCGGGAATTTCGCTAAAGGAAGAATGGGCGATGACTTTGAGAATGAGCTCCCAGTAAAGTTGTTGAGGAAAGGTGAAAGATTAATTTTGCGGTTGGGTACCTTTTGGAAAGACTGCCTACGTATTTACCGTTGAGGTAAAATCAAACCAGATCGTAGTTCTGAGCTGGTTTTGAGAATTGACGTTTTGAGATTGAAAGGGATTGTTGCAAGGATTTGAAAATTATTTTTGTAATGATTGAGGTAGAAAAGGATGGTTATGACGATTATGATGGTTGTGATGGTTGCGAAATAAGAAGGGATGATTGTGAATGGGGTAGTTGTGTCCTAGTTAAAGGACTGCCTACGTATTCACGTGAAGTGAAATCAAACCAGAGCGTAGTTTTGAATGTGTATCTAAGCAAGCTGTTAGTGTAATACCACAGGTTCGGATCATATGGGACTCGGTCGAGTATGGCTTACTCGGCCGAGTATGTGTTCTGGTGTCATGAGTTTGGGTTCTGAAGTGTCAGCACTCGACCAAGCATGTTGGTACCCGGTCGTACTCGGTTGAGTACATTAGGTACTCGACCGAGTATCAGGTCTGTTACGAGTTATTTCTGCGGTTTTGATTAAAATGATTGAAGGAGTATAAATAGCGCATTGAGCAGTTTCTAAATCATATTTACAAAACCTAACGACGTTCTAAACTCTTCTATTTATCTTCATCATTTCCTAAGCCAAGGTTGATCGATCGTGAGTCTGTTGGTAAGTCTCTAGCGTTTTCTTAATCAGTTTATGGTTGTTAATTAGAGATAATGCAAACCCTAATTGGGGTTGGGTTGGGGGTAGAGATTGATTGTGTTGGTTGTGATTAGTAGTGTTTGATTACCATTGTTGTAGGTGACGATGTGGTATTCGTTGTGCATTTGTATGATTGGCTGCGGTATAACGAATTGCGAAAAGGTAGGGTTTCCCTACTCAGTTGGTTGCGTAATTGTGATAATATGTGTTGTGACGGATTATTGATTATCATTGTGATTGTGGATTGATTGTGATATTTGGTACTGGTATTGATTGTGAGCCATTTCGAGAGATGGTCTCACCCCCATTGTTCACCTCTTGTGTGTCTCGACACAAGGGGAATGTGCACATTAATGGACTTGGTTTCGCTCATTGCGATGAGCGAGGCTTAGGGGAGAACGGTTGCGGTCCCCCACTGGCGGTGTGGGTTACCTATTGCGATGGGTAACCTGGGAGGGCTACACACTTTTGTGTGTAGTCGTTTACTGGTGAGTTAGGTAGCTGGAGGAGTGATGGTTACCGATTGTGTTGTTTCCGCTGTGATTATTTATTATTATGATTATGCAGTTGACTGACCGATGAGGGTAAAAGTCGTCACACCCTATCAAACAATATTTATAACTCGATACCTAACTAGTATAGTCGGGTAAGTCGAGGTCGATCACAAGAATGGTGGGGTTAGGCTATAAGTCTCGTTTAGTTTTAGTTTAGTCGGACAAAATGATTTAATGTTTGAATATTCTAAAATTAACTAAACTAATGGAAATAAAAGTAAATAAATTAAGGGAGTTAGGGGTAGCGAGGGTGTCACGTAGTCAAGGCTCGGTCTAGAAATGGATAAACACAACATTAATTAGCATTCTTTCGAATACCAATTACCACATAAAGTAAGGTGATTTTGTCGATTAGGGTCTCAAACTAGCAATCTTTTCAAACTACCAATTAAATTCCCGATTAATACATTAATTCATTCTCATGAAATTAACTTAACAATCATAGTCAAGTAATTAAACCAATCAAACCTCGGATTTCTCGTCGGCATAATTAAGCACACTAATTATCATTAGTGTCACAAGACTAATAACCAACAATAATCTAACCAAACACATTTAAAACAATTACCCAATTCAAGACTCTAACTTTTCTACACTAACCCCCTTCCCCTAACTATAAAACTATTCTAACATAATTAAATTAACAATAACTAATCTACCCACTAACATTAAACATGAAATAAACATAATTAAATGAACAAAATTAAAACTTTAACAAAATTAGCCATCAAAATAAACATTAACTAATAAATTTGAAATAACAATAATAATAAGAG
>JAUEKU010000010.1:1283417-1288474 GCA_032274805.1 Gypsophila paniculata
TCCTTGGAGCTCGTCCATTCGTTGGGTGATCCCTTGCTCTCACGTTCGTGTGTTTGCTCGTCGTTTAGGCCGGTGAGTGAGATTTCTGCTCATTGCAGTCACCTCCGGGGTTCTTCGCACCTGGATAGTACCAGGACCCTTGTGCCTCGGCCTTTGATCAGATAAAGCTGCCCGCTCGAAGCTCGCCCTATTATGACCCAAAACTCAAAATGAGCCTTGCGACGAGACGCGGACATTCTCCATGCTGCGGTTCCCTCCGGTCCGTTCCCGGGTTGGGTTAGGGGAACATCCGAGCGATTGCCTTCGCGGATCAAAACGCGCTCACAAGGCGCACAATAAGAATAAGACCAATAGAGACTTCATAAGGGACCATTTGAGCTGCAGATCGTAATGCTCCTAGAAAGGCATATTTCGAATATAGAGGAGTGAAAGTTCCCAAAAATCAACGAGTTGATCATATCCTTCTATGAACCGTACGAGCACGTCCTCTGTCACCCCCACCGCGCTTACGGCTCTATACCCCAACCCAACTTGCTCTGGCCCCAGGTCCTACCTTTAGATTCCTCGGTAAGCGGACCGTAAGAGCATGGGGGACGGTATCCGCTTTTGACTGATAGAAAGCATCTCTCTTTTATCCCTCCTGACCAAACCCGAAAGAAAATTCAGTGAACTATTGAAGCTACCAGTGTGATTGATCAGACAAGTACCAAGGGCTTCCGGTAGACTTCTTTCATTTCCGAATTTTCTTACGACAAGTCCTAGCATTAGTATGAGTTCGTTGACCGCGTAAGGGCAATCCATCTTGATGACGAATTCCACGATAACAAGAAATAGAAAGAAATCGTTCGATGTCTGCTCGCTCTCCCCTCTTCAATTCCCAATGAACAACATGATCTTGACCTATCATTTGTTCAATTTGGTCGATCTGATATTTAGTTAACTCTTTTATCTTAATGTTATCACTGATACCTAATTGATAACAAACCTGAATGGCTTTTTTAGGTCCAATTCCATCCATTTTTGTTGAGGCAATTTTGACTTGTTTATCGTCAACTAATCTAGCTCCTGAAATATATGACATTCTGGATCCTTCCTTTTTTTTCATTCTTTGACTGCTCTCCCCCAACAAAAAGGAGAGACTGATTTTTGCTCTCCCAATTCAGGAAGAAGGAAATGACCGCTTGGTTCTTAAGCGGAAAGGCATGGGAGTTTGGGGCATATGAAGAAAGCTACTTTTCTTTCTTCTCTTATGATATTGAGATAGAAAGAGATTTAGTGAGGGAACAAACATTACTAAAGCCCCTCTCCCTAACGGTCGACCTCTTGCAGAACGTAAACTACGCTCGCTCGTTAGCGAAAGGGAGTTACGAGTCAGTAAAACCCGAAATAACGATTCTGCTCCAGATAGGGCTCCAAAAGCAAGATGGGCAGTGACGGATTACCGAGAAAGAAGCCCAAGCTTATTGAAAAGTTCCTGTTGTTACAGAGCCTTTCCCTTCGAGTCGAGTTGCTTCCATTTCAGTTGGAGAACAGTCAAAGTCTTTTTTTTGGGTACCATTTTTCTAATGAAATTGCTTCCAGGACTAGCTCCTTTGGGTTGAATGGTAATTATAATTCTTTCTTTGACGGATCTCCCTCTTCCGATGGCTGAGCCAGCTTTCTTTCCTTCATGACTTTCTTTCGACATGCCTTTCTTCGACATGATGTCTTTCTTGGTCCCTTTTGTTTTGGTTTTGCATGTGAAGTCACAAGAGATGATTTGAGGCCTTTTGGCACTCCATGCTCTGAAATGGGAGCAACTAGACTCACTTTTTCGGGAAAAAGGCACCTGTGGAGGTCTCTTTTAGGGGTCTATGCCTGATAGGTATGCCGGAAAGATATCAGATTATGATGCAGATTATGCTGAAGCTGAACCACCTCATGATGAAGCAGCCCTTTATGTATCAGAAGTAACATTCGGTAATGAAATCCTGGAATAGCAAGTCCCATAACTTTTAGGGAGTCATGGAATTCTCCAGCCGATGAAGCTAGGACCGGGTCACTTGCCCTTTCAGTTGACCTTTCTCTAGAGCCGGTTAGGCACCGATCCTGAACTCCCGGATGAAGGCATGGAAAGAGATGATAGGTACCTAGCTACCTAAGGTCGAGTCCGTTTCTACTACACTTACCGGTTTCACCAGTTCCCTCTCCCGATGAAGCTAGCGAAGGTCTATCCCATCTTCGGAAACGAGCGACTGAAGTCATGCAAATTAGGTTAGCAGGTAACAATGCTTTAGCAGGCTGTCCCATTCCATCTGTAACAGAAGCCCTTGACCCATAGCTTCTTACTCGAAGGTCATTAACTATGCTCGACTTCTAGAAGAGGAAGATCCCGCAATTGTGACCTAAACGCAGATTTGGAACCTTCCCTTCCGCTCAGATTTCTCGAAAACTATCTATCTCGTATCCCATTCCGCCTAAAGGGCTCTAACGACCAGATCGTGGTACCCAAAAAGAATAGCTTTAGTGGCACCCGTAAGTTGAACCATATAATCGCCCTGCATCCAGAAGTTCGAGACACTTGCTCCTTACCCTTGATCTATAGCTGGGACTGGCACTTGAATGAACTCTCCCATTAACTATGTCAGACTTATAGGCTTCCTTAATCCTTGAGATGCAGAAATGGCACAGATTGAAAGATCGGGAATTTCCATTTACAATTTATCATCCGCCCTTAGGAGCGAGTGGAATGTATGTAGCGGAGCCGGGTGTTACCAAAAGTCATACTTCTGCCCTGAAAAGTAATTCATTTTGAAAAAGAAGAGTACCTTGAGCGCTAGATGCTTGATCTGCTAGAGCATGAACCCTGGCATTTAAGCCCGTCCCGGGAAAGAGTCCTGCAGCCATGGTCAGAGCTGGTGGGCATAGCCCGCCAAGACTATAAAGAACGATCAGCCAGCTTCCTCTGCCTCTTCTGATTCCTCGGCTCCAGCTAACTTTCGTTTCCGATCTTCCGGTCGAAGAATTCTTTTTTCTTTTATTAGGAAGTGAGAAGGAGCAAAGCGTCGGTTTTGCCACTATATCAGTTATCTAACCGATCTTGAAACCTCTGATTTTTATGCATCCGCAGTTGGTTCAATCCCAGAATCTGGGGCAAAGTGCTCATAGCTTTCCCTTCCTCTCCCGCCATAACCAATAAGTAGAGTCAAAAAATTCCCTCTCCCAGGTTAGGCCTTGTTTCAACCATAAAGGTATGAACTTTATGACATTTGACTTCGTACCACATGAACAATGATATGCTTATGAGCACATTCTCACTTTACTAAGCAACAATCTCCATTTTCTATCTTTCTTTTGTGATGTCCTTAGTTGTTTTATTGTGTCATTGTCTTTTGGGGTACAAGATCTCAATTAGAAGTAGCTTCTGAAAGAGCTCGACTATGCTGCCAGAAGCCGTAAGATTGTGCAAAGTGTTCATAGCCTTTGCGTAAAGAGAAGTTTAATAGCTCTGAATGAATCTCATTCTGTAATTTCATTCTCATTCTTAATGCTATTCTTTCTCTGATATTTGAAAGGAGGGGCTGCATATTCTGACCCCCGCTAGAAGAGGGAATCTCTTTAGTGGCATTGGGGTATCATGATGAATGAATGCATGCTGCCGTTGTTGAGTTGAATACCCTGAGCTCTTGATAACCACCTTGTAACTCCATATTAAAATTATCAAGCAATACAAGAAAGATAGGAACTTATGAAGTTTTGAGAGAGAAGGCATTTGTTGCAGCTGCTCTTATTTTCGATTTCTTGTCTTGTGTTCAATTACAAGGTCTTATCTATTTATATACAAGCTACACTTTTAACCCGTTAGTCTTGGGCTGTATTCTTTTAAAAGAAGAGGGGCTTGGGCTAATAAGCAGTGAAGTAAATCGAAGCTCTTGGCTGTTACACATCAGCGTACGCTCATGCTTTGCTGCCTTTTCACATGAGAAGAAAATGCTTGATTCTTGCTTTGACACTCCCCCTCAAGGCATTCTTCTTGCCAACTCATCACTCCCATCTTGCCTAGTAGCTTGTTGCGATGTCCCACTGGATTCTCATAGGCTTGGTGAGAACATCTGCTAGTTGGCAGTGAGATGGTACATAGGTAGGATTGACTATGCCTTGAGCAACCTGGCACTCGTATGAAGTGCTGGTATTCGGTATTCCAATAGGGCCACTTCAATATGTTTTGTTCTCTCATGATAGACTTCATTTGCGGCAATAGATAGAGCAGCCTGATTGTCACACTTGAGGGAAGCTGATGACAAGAACTTCAGTCCTAGATCCTTGAGTAGAGGCATTAACAACAAGTTACGTTACTTGGTTAATGCCCTTACCCCGTATTCTGCCTCTGCTGATGAGCGGGCCACTACACTTTGCTTCTTAGACTTCCGAGGGGTAGGTGAATGTCCCAATAAGATACAGAAGCATAATCGATGGTTGATCTTCTGGTGTAAGGGCATGATGCCTTGTATTGAGCTAAGTCACAATAGGCGCCTAGCTGAAGAGGAATTAGCAAGTAGGATACCTTGCCCTGGTGCACTTTTCAAGTATCTAAGCACTCTTTTAGCTGCTTGCCAATGGTCAGAGGTTGGCGACTGCATAAATTGACTTAGCAGTTGCACAGAGAATGAGATTAGGGATGACAATGGATCGGGTGAGGGTACATGATGGGAAGTCAAAAGGATCGACACCCAACCCCGCCTGTATGAATAACCTCTACTAAGCATACATAGACATATTTTAATTTTATTCAAATTCAATAAGCTAAACTCGAATAGATTTAAAGTGCTTATCTTCCTAGGGATGAAGTAGTATCGACTTACAGGGGTTTTTAATTGCTTAGTGCTTGCACTGCATTTAATTCTCATTCTGACTTTTTACCTATAAAAGAATAAGAGAATATAGCTTCAACGCCATCATAAACTTCAATCTTGATTTGAGCTGCTGGTAAATATAATTCTTTAATTAAGGTACTTCCTGACTTAGAGTGAGAATACTCTTTATATGGCACTTATCCCAGCCTACCAAACCTGATTCGG
>JAUEKU010000010.1:1299723-1313636 GCA_032274805.1 Gypsophila paniculata
TTTCTTACTCATCTCTGCCATCCTCCTCGATTTCATTTGGTTCCTCCTTTTTTCCTACGATATCTGGTCTCTCTCTCGCTCCCTCTATTTTTTCTCGTAACTAATTTCAGAAAGAATGCCTGTTGATTTTGTAAGATGCGCGATTCAATTGTCGTGACCTTCCGAGTTTAATGCCATTAATCTTTCTATGCAACTACTCTCATAAACAACTAATCTCACAACCGCTTCTCTTTTAGATGCATTTGATCATTGTTACTTTCGAAGTTTGATATCTTAGAATCTATTCATACTACAGGCATACACAACTATAGTTCTCATGTTTAGGTCTTATTACAATATTGTGAAAAAACTGACGTGGACTTCTAAATATCGTGGGTGGAATATTTTCCTTTTTCGTACTTGTTCCTTTAGCTCTTTTGCATTTGCACATCTCTTTGATATCCAGTGCTTGCTAGGTCTATAGCCTCAAATGCTAAGCTCTTCCGTCTTCTTATGAGTGGCTACAAGCTTGTGGGGGTAATCAGATAAGGATATATGTTTTCTAGATTAACTTGCAAAACATATTATTCGGATTGTAGAACTTTGTTTGATGTAGGATAAAATACAACAATATTATTACCGTGGTGAGATTTTATGTTTTTTGAGGTAAAGGGGTTGGATGAGATGTACACCTACCTTCGCACCATTATGAAGGGATTAGCATGATGTGGCATTGTAGCTTAAAATTCAATTGAATAGAGGCAATCTTTGGAATAACATATTGTGTATAGTTTAGGTTGATGGAGCAAGAGGATGATTTTGTATGTGGTTTAATTCGTCCCTGTTTGCTTTAAGCTGTTTACATGGCTTAGGATATTGCATTTATGAGAATCTATTTTCGACATCTTTGTACTTTACCCTTACTTCTATAAGCCACTATCAACGAGGATTCTAAGAAACCATTAGTGTGTAGATCACTATTATGTTTTTCTGTGGATGACACCTTTTGGAGAAATGTTAATTCAGATTTTAGGGTTTGTTTCTTTTGTGATTTAGTTAAGTTTAGGAGCAATGACAGCTTCCTAGATATCAAGCCCAAATTTAACACTAATGTCGGGAGATCAATTTCACTTTTTGAGGTTGATGTACGATCAAATATTCAAGCATGGCTGATCAGAACTTGCTGCATTCACATATGTACTTGTCTTTTCTTGCCAAGCTATCCTTTTGTAGTTTTGTCAATGGGCATCTCCTTTCTTGTGCCCTGCCTTATAAAGTTCATTGTTCATTAAAAATGATTTTATTGAGCACTATTTGCGAATTAAGAGTGAATAAGAAATATTTTTAGATTAGAGGCCTCTTTGGAGAGATGGCTTGCTTTATACGACATTACATATTGAATAATCTCTCTGCAATTTTTAGGGAAGTGTTTCCAGTGGTGCTCAGTGTCCACTCTTTTTGAGGGAAGCTTCATGATGGGAATCGGGAAGGGGATTTCTCTGAATTCTTGGATAACAAAAATTCTTTCCAGATGTAGTTGTAGCCTGGCAATGAATTATACCCCTATTAGTGACCATTGTTTTTAGAAGGGTGGCGGTTTTGGTGAGGGGAGGTATGGGCATAACTGCATAAGGTTACCTTGTATATTTTTTTTTTTTTATGCTTCTGATAGTTCATCTTTCATTCCCAGTAAGTATCCTGTCCGCGGCTGTTCATTTTAGCTTAGGTTTCATGATACAAATTCCTATCTTTGTGGGGCTTTAGGAGTAATCTCTCTCCCTCTCTCTTGGAAAATGGCAATATCTGACAATCTGATAGTTCTCAAGCTATGTTCTTACCTTGAGGAGACAATCCTTTTGTCTTGTCATTTTGATTAACCTGGATAAGGAATGTATGAGGACTAAAGAAATGAGAATTTTGTAAGCTCGCCATTGAATTCACCATGTCCTATATGATAGGTCAATGAGAATAGGAAAATATGCTATCTTCACTTTTATTCCTGGCTTTTGCTATTTGTGAGTAAAATTATGTGAAATTTCGTGCTCCGATGACATTTATATTGTATTTTCAGAACATGCAATTTATGGTTGAAATGGGTAAAACACTTTGTATTGGATTTTCAAAATATGAGTTTCATTGTTGAAATTAGTTAAAGTGTAAAACACTTGTATTGGACTTTCAAAACTTGCGGCAGCAAGAGTTACATTTGTTCTAGGTTTTTTGTCTATGATTTTTTTTAATACTCTATTTTCTTTTGTTTTTAGAAGCATGCCCCACTAGGTAGTATAAACAACATTATAATTTTTCCTTTCATTTTTTTAATTTTTTGCCATGGAATATCAAAGTAGCAAACATACACTGTCTCCCTCCAAAATTTGGCAATTAGGCTTTCTTATTGCTGTTCCCTTTTTTCTTTTTTTTTTTTTTTTGGAATTTCATTAATTGGTTTCATAATAAATATTATGTTGTATTCTATTGATGTCTTTTGGCTTGTTTAGTTTCCTTCTTGTTTCACTCATGTGCCACTGAAGAAATGAAGACCTCTCAATTACACGTTAGGCTGAAAGTAGTTGAATGATGGTCTTAGGATAGTTATGATATGATGTGCTTCAAAGTGTATTGAAGTACTCCTTTTCTCCTATATTCACTTTTGTTGTATTAATTATTATATGCAGGCACACTTCTTCAGAAGATTACGGAACATTCTTTATATTTTCCTTAAAATTAATATTCGTGATGCAAATTCTTGGATTGTCGGTTAGGATATCATCGTCGTTCTTATGGATTCAGATGTACAGATTGGGGGTTTCACACGTTGAAAGTGCAGTTTCTAGAGAAGGAGATTTCGATCTAAGAAACAGCTTTCTAACTCCTGCAGTTGCTAGACCGCCCTCAGATTCTGAAGATCCATTAGGGGGTTCTATTTATGATCCTGCATACTACTACTCCCTCTTTGAAGTTAGCCAAAATGACAAACTCTCGCATGAGGTGAGTGATCGGAGTCTTGAGGTAGTATTAATTACCAGGTTGGTTTAGCGTCATCACCTTTGGGAAGTAAGAAACTCTTAAAGCTGGTTTGTTTCATTTGTTTTCTTGTTTGAGTGCTGACAAATTTAATTTACTTCTTGTGTTAGCTGTATATATTTATGATATGTGCATATGATATTGTGATCGATTGATTAGACAAAAGAAGGTGTTGAAAGTGAACTCAATCAGTGGTGACAGATTTTGGAATCTCAAGACTTTAGGTTAAGCTGAATTAAGACGGAGTATTTAGATTGTAGATTTAGTGGAAATGTAGGTAGCAATCTTGATAGGCCTTAGGTGAGAGGATTGTTCAAGGTTTCCAACTCCTTTTGATATTAATATCTATTATTCAAAAGGTTGGAATATTTTATGATTGAAGGACAATTTTGTTAAAGTGAAAGAGTGCAACATGGTTTTTATGCGATGCCGGGATTATTTATAGATCAAAAGACACATTTTATAACGTGACAATTAGGTTAATGCTCTTATATGGTATAGGATTTTAGTCTCTAAAATACGTCACTATCATAAGATAAATGTATGTGAGATAAGTATGTTGCCATGACTGTGTGGCCATACAAAAAAAATATGTGTCAGAATAAGGTGAGTAGGGGAGTAAGAGTTTCGTCTATTGGAGACAAAGTGAGTGAGAATTGGCTATGGTGGTTTGGCTATGGAAAATGATAAAGATTGACACGAAATGAGTCTTCATGAGATTGACACATATGGCGTTGGAGAGGTTTATTTATTTAATAATTTTTATACCACAATTTTTCTAAAATTTTGCTTACGCCGTTTGATGTTTTTTTTTTTTTTTTTCCAAAAATTCATTGCCCTTCCTTTTTTGGTTAATATTATCCTTTTTTGCGTACTTTTTATTGGCGGTTTCAAATTGTAATTTATGTTATGCATCCCAATTGGTTTTACGACTAGGACTAAGGCTTTTTAGTTGTGGTGGACTGGTGGTGGTGGTAGCTGCATAGAGTGTATACATTTATCGAGTTTCTCCTCCATTTTCTTCAGTCTTTTCGCCCTTCCTTTTCTCTAAAGGTGATATTTTTTGCTCTTTGTAAATGATGAGCGCCTTTTTTTTTGCGCAAAAACTTGATTATCCATTTGTGTATCCTCTATGGTAGTGAACAAACAGAAAAATTGATGAGGAGAAGAAACATTTGGAGAGGCTTATGCGCTTCTTGCTCCCATGTAGAGAGCTGCTCTTCATCTCACTCTTCTTTTTTAGTTGTGTGGAAGCATAGAAGATATGTTATCTAATTTGATACCAGTTTCTCTCCTGTTCCTCGATCCCATGGCTCTTTCCTCTTTCGCGAGAGATTAATTTCTCCCAGATATGTGTTTTGAACTTTTGATTGCTGGATGCAATGAGTGGGTGGCCTTCATTATCTATCCGGCAATCATTTATTCATTTTTTATCCAGAAGTTGCCCAATGATCTGATATTTCGATCTTTCCCCACACAGCCACACCTATTCTTTTTCTTCTTTTTCCCCATGGAAGCCTTAGATCCATCTCAAGAATCTGGCAGATTTCATTTCTTCCTTTTTCTGTTCTTCCTTCCTTTTTTTGAACTTTGTTTGAAATGTTCAATATGAACTCAAACAAATTATAAGGAGAAAAGAGAATGTGAAATACATAAAAATGTAGAGAACGTTTTGACTGAGAAGAGAAGATAGACAAAATGTGTAGAGAACATTTTGACATATAAGAGAGGAAAGACTTTAAAATGTTTAGGCTAAACTACAAGTTTCAATCAAAAGGATTCAGGAATCTCAATGTGATTGAAACCTCTTTTGTATGTTGTATTATAACACCATAGACTTTAATTAATACATACTATATCTTTTTGTCTGGTACTTAAGTTACTTTGTGAAAGTCTAACTTACTAGCTTAGGTTGCCAGTAAATCAAAGGGTAAATTTGGGTGGTTTGGTGCCGCATGGTGACCTACTGTATTAAGAGGATGATAACCGTTGTTAGGAATTTGCTTCAGTAATCCACTTTGAGCCAATATTCGTGTGATCTCGGGTTCAATTGCATGGAAGTCTCTCAAATGAGAACTACCCGAAAGGGGTTGAACTTTTAGTGGTCATTCTTGTGTAAGAAAACTGGAGCTAATTGCGTACTACTAATTGTTTGATTACGATTAGTACAGCTGGGTCAATTCTTTTGTTGCAAAAGGGTAGCTAAAATCAGAGAAGTGGTGCTCTTCTACCGCATAAGCTATAAGTTAGGCTATGAGTAACATGTGGTGGTTGGGACTTTCAGTGGTGGGAAGATTGGGGTAAACTCCTCAATTCTTAGTTTCCTCAAACATTGTTGATGATCTTTAGACATGTATGATTCCATGTCAATGAATTTTTTAGTTCTTGCACTTTAATCTGTTGGTGAGATGGTTTTGTCTATTGTGTACTTAGTAGAAAGTAAAAACTTCATCGAAATGTGAGAGTTCCAGTTGGTTTACCGAGTTTCCCATCTCCTTTTTCAGGCAATGGTTCCTTTGTATGTGCAGGGAAAAAAAAAATTCACATTGGACTATTTATTTTTAGTTTTAAGTTGCTCTATTGATAAAGTGGAGATTTGATGGTTTGCTTGCTTGCAGATAGGAAATGTTGGTGATAAGGATGGTGATTCCTCATCTCAAGTTGATACTTGTAAATTGAAGTTGTCCTTGGGGAATTCTTTCCAAGTTATAACGGTAACTTTACAGCCTCTTGCCAACTGTTTCTATATCCATAATCTGGGTCTTTGTGTTATCAACTCTATAATAGACGTTTGATTTGCTCCAAGTCATACTTTTCAGGTTACGCCCTTCAAACTCACTATAATGAGTGATTCTTTAACTAATACTCCCTTCATCACATTTATATTGTCCCATTTTCTTCTTGACTGATCCCAATTTATTATCAACAAGGAAAAATAGTGAACATCCAACATTTTCCTTATGTAAGTAACCTACTATTGCCTCCATCACAGTGAAGCTGTCCCTATTTTCTTTACATCAAAGGGTAAAATTTTACAATTTTTCTTAAAACATCACAAAAAAGAAATGGATGGATACAAGGGAGTACTTTTCTATATGTTATTTGTAAAACGTCTGCCTATAAGAGCTTTTTTACGTCTTGCCTTGTATGAAGCTCATAGTCCCTACCAAAATACAGTTTGGGAGTAAATGTTAGTCGAGTAAATGGTAGATTGGTAGTCTAATGCCTACATGGTTTGACATGGGCAAATTATATTTCTAGTGGTCATCCGGTTGCTATAAAATTACACTAGATTTGTAATTCATGTGAATTGCTAGATGGAAAAATTATTTGGTTGCTATACATCACTTGAAATGGAATTTTTTAGATATTTCTATTCGTTCAAATGGAGGATGTTGCTTACCAAGGCTCGCTAGAAAATTGATGCTTCCTATGTATTTTCAATTCCTGTATGCATCAAAGCACTTTATATCGATTCATTGAAAATGTTAAATTAAAGAAAATGAGACTTCATACACATTTGAATTTCCTATGGTGGTCCTAAAAGACCACTTAATAAATTGCATTTGGTTTTAGAATGTACTTTCTCAAACCATAATCTTTGGTCTTAATGATTAAAAGTTATTGTTTTGGACTTCTATAGTAATACGCCTCACGGCACATAGAAATGAGCTCTCTCTCTCCCTCGTAGCTTGTTCTTTCTGATTGAAGCATGAGGTTCTAATCATTAACTTCTCGCGAAATTTTTAAGTTTAGAGGTCTATAACTTTATATTTTTCAATCTTGCTATTATGGATTTATGGTTTTCCTATCCAATTTAAATTGGGTCATGAACTATAGATAGATTTTTAACTTAGTCCTTCACAATTCACATTCGAGTGCTAGGGTTTTGGTTGTAAGCAAGCAATTGCTAGGGAATGAAATAGAGCTCCTTTTAATGTTACATGAGTGGAAAAAAATAAAGAGAATAGAATTGGTAAGGTATCAATTTGTTATTCCCCCCCCTTTTTTTTTTGGCAAAAATCCTTTTCAGGTAGACCTTACAGTTGGAACCCAGGAAAGGTAGAAAAAAATTGAATACTCTGTGTTTTTACTTGTTATATTTGGGACTCGTTCTCCTCACCTTATTTTTCTCAACTTATAAAACACTTGAGAAAATTATAAAGTACTTATAAAGCACAAGTGTTGGTATTTTAAGTACTAATTTTGTAGTGTTAAGTTCATTTGCTCGTCTGTACTCTGTCTATATTCAGTCATTCGCCTCATAAATCTATTTGCTCATATGGTTGTAGTCCCTTGTAGATTGGATCTAAATAAAGGAATGCTTGTTACTCCGTCTTTGCTAATGTTGTAGATTAATGTACACCTGCCTTCAAATTCCAATTCCAATTCCGCTGTATTGACTGAATTTTAAAATGCAGGATGACAATACAGCCAACCGTTCTCCTACTCCGGAGTAGAAAAGTTGTGCACTCGTCTGACTGGATATTTTTGAAAATTCTGGTGGAATTTAACTTCGATGCTGCATTAGTTTAGTCATCTTTTATATACATTTGAGGGTTTAGTAGATATGTTGATGGCTCTACATAGGTTTTATTTTTTCCATCTTTTGTTTCTTTGGTGGGTCGATTATTTTCTGGATGTAAGAAAATTTAGTGTTTATCCCTTCTTTTTGTCTCGTGCTAAAGATTTTAAGTATATATGAAATATCATCTGTCGAAATAGTTTCTTTTTTAGTTATCATCGCTTGGAAAAGTGGTAGAAAGTAGACAAGGTAAAACAGTGAAAATGTCGTAAACTAGCTGTGGAAAATTTTAAGCAGTATTTTATAATTGAATTGGAAAAAGTCTCACGGAAAATCGATTCAACAGTTTCCATAGATTGCAAAGAACTTTCCCAAAATCATGCTAATCAATTTACCCTAATGAACGAAAAAAAAAGGATTGTACATTTGGTGTACTACATTAAATTCAAAATTTTCTAAGTTTTATTATAAAATTTTTGAATATTTTTGTAAAAGTTAACACAAATTCAGATCTTTTACAAAAAAAATTTAGAAATTTTATAATAAAATTCAGAAACTTAGAATCTGATTATTACATTGGATGTATGATATATACATCTGAGGTACTATTTAATAATACTCAAAAAAAACCTTGAATATGATGTAATATATTAAATCCGTAATCTTTCAATAGGAACAGGTGAGAATTTTTGAATAAAATGGAGTACAAGTCAATGAGAAAAAAGGGTTAATTTTTCACTTCTCTATTTTTCGTTACAAAATTTAGGTAGACGACAACTAATTTGGGATATGCCAAGAGAGAAAAGAGGACAATATGAATGAGATGAAGAAAGCGCTATTTTACATTGCTTCACGATTCGCCGTTCAAGACGACAATGTACATAGTACTGTTACACCATCTCCACCAGATATTTCATATAATTAGTAAATTGCCTTCAATGGCCTCGTTTCTGTCCATGACTTTCGAGGGAACTTTCTATCCCAGCTCAGGCAGAAAGTGAACCGGAGTATTTTTGAGGAACTTTCTATTCCAGCTTAGGCAGAAAGTGCAATGACGCCATTAAACATATCCCCGAACCAGGAACTATGTTTACTTAAAAGTACGGGCTGTTTCTACTTCTATAATGCCGAAACAGGAACTAAGTCAACTTCAAGTTCGGGCTGCTTCTACCTCTATCACTTGCTGCTGAACAGGTTCCTTAAAATTTGCTTTTTCACTCAGCTCTTTGAATGCATCAACAAGATTTTGTAGCCTTGCTACAAATTCAATCAAAAGGGACGAAAATGTTGCTAAAGACAGAGCACTTGCACTCTCGTACATCTTTGATTCATCATCAATGAACTCTTGGTCAGGAATTGATGGCAGCGGATTAGGCAACGATTTCTGCTTTCTGAAATTTTTCACCGAGGGAGCACTCACAGATAGGCCGCCAGAAACTCCAAGGTTATCTCCGTTCTCAAAACTGTTAAAGGTTGGTAGCCCTTCAAGATCACTGAATGACTTAAATTCTGGTGTTGCATCTTCAAGATCGCTTAGAGACTTGAATTCTGGCATCGAGTTTTCATGATCCATTGTGATAAGATCTGCGGGTGGTCCAGGATGCTTCTCGGGATCGCCAATCTCCCAATACTCTGAATTGACAAGAAGATAGGATTTACGGTCAATCTTCTTTTGCAATGCTTCTGCTGCCTGATCCACTTTCAAGAGTATATCTTCCTCTGGACCCAACTTTTCCATCCTTTTCATCTTATTTCCCAGCTCACGCAGCAATTTAGCACCTTCATTCCCGACCCTCTGGAGCTCACTACGGAACACCTGTCTTCTTTCAGCAGGTGCCTAATGTGTGAAGGTAAAAACCAATGAGCCACGGAATTAGATTAATTTAGGAAGCCATGGCATATTTATGTAGATTATCGAACAACTGTTTAGAAATATATCAAATACAAGACAGCCAATAGAATCCTCAGACATGTCAAATTAGAGGCACAAAATTATGGTGGGGGCCGGGGGTGTTATATCTCAGTCGAGTATGAGCACATGCAGATGGCATAGAATCAACAAGTATGTCAGCGGTTACACTTGTTGTGAAGTAACCACAAACTTTTGGTTTGGGATGTGCACCTCTTGCTCCAAGCTTCTTCCATCAGAAGCTCAGCTTTGGTGTGATATCGAAAAATAATTTCACAACTAACGACTACAAGGATAATGCCGAACTTCTCTAAACTTAGGTGCTTACCGTGAAGTCATGACACAGGAAGATAAATTCATAATGTACACAACAGTTTGTAAGTATTCATTAATTTAAACAAGAGATTTACATTGATATAAGACAATGCCAACACGACAACTACCTAATAAGACACTGCAATGTGATAGGTTGGATCCATAGTTAAAGACAACATGCTTTTGATGCGTAGTTGTGTTCTATAGCGACGTAATGTGTCTTTTTAGATCAAGTTTGTCAGACAATGTGAGATATTCTTTTCAGCAATCAACATTACACTATTACTAAGATACTAGTTACCCAATAGTCCAATACTGGTTGGCATGACATGGAGGCATCTTATTCTTATACATACTTCCATGAAAATTGAAATGGACACAAACACAAAGCACTTTGGTCCCTTATATTTACATGATATCAGGCATATACGTTTCGTTAATATGGAAGCTTAAATAATGATGACTGGAAACACCAACCGGACCAAAGGTTAAGCGTACAAACCTGAATTTCAGAAAGTATGCAGCCGTGTAAAGCCATCACCATGAATGCACAATGCCTCAAAGCTCCACTGACTTTAGTATAGTTCTTCCACGGATATGTAAACTTTTTGTAGGGACCATGTGGTGGTTCCCAAACAGCAAAACCCACCTAAAACTCCACAAACAATATTGCTTTCAGCGACCTGAATATCGCTGATCTGAAAAACACAAGATAGTTCAGATTTTCCAATGACTTACCAAAGTATCTTCCTGACTTGCTGAATCTACAGCTGATCTGTACCCACTGTACAGTGGATCATCAGAAGCTTGAAACGTAAGGATTTTGGAAGGGACTCTCTGGTATTCTATACAGCTCAGATATCCATTCACACAGCCTAAACATTTAAGGATGACAAAGTTGAATATGAATGACATTAGGATTACAACTATATACATGCCAATTGGTCAAGGCGTTGCATCAGTATTCACACAGCGTAAAATAATGCATATCAAAAGAGAGGAATAGAGCATCTTGAACCTTCTAATGATGTTGCAACATTAATAAAGTTCTTCACTACCAGGCGGTGCAGATCCTCTCCAGCCCAAATTGGGTAAATGAATATGTTTATCACCAATGCAACACCAGCACCCAAAGCGATAAGGATGAATCTAGTAACAGCAGTATTGATAAACTCCCTTGTTCTATACCCAGAGACCATGATAAAGCAATACGTCAACAAGAATACTCTGAACCCATACTCGTAAGGCTTCAATGTGGGAAATAGCTTCAGATACGTGGCAACAAATCCTGAGATGGTGCAGTAACATCAGTGAAATGTAGCTAAAACATACTACTCCGTACTAAATAGGTAAAGATTACTTTACTGACGAAAAAATGGCAAGAGATTCAGTAGAAGTATACCTATGACGAATATGCTAGCAATAATTACAGGTTCTTCCCAATCTCCAGCCAAAGTAGACAACATTGCCATCCCCAAAGCAAGTCCGCCAGCAGACAAAGTTCCCAGTCCACGGTTAAAGCCTTTGCTAAGAGTTGCTCCTACGAATAACCATAGTTTTCAAGACAACAAAATCACAATTTATCAGCTATATAAGCACAAATAGAATCTCAAATCAAAATCATAAGGAGCAATCAAGGGGTAATGCAACAGAATGATAATAAAAGAAACAGAATGACAATGAACATTGAAATGCAAAAGAAGATCAAATAACCAGAGCTCATGCGTATATACAGTGCAGCAGTCTGAGCCGAAATGAGTTCTAGGGTCAGTGCAGAAAACAAGATAATGATGTGAAAACTCTTGCAATTGACTTATTGAGATAAAAGCAGTCAAGAGCTTAGGTCACCTTTAGACCAGGTTTATTCCAATCACCGGCCTACCTTCTTCAGCATACACTCTAATACTCAATAGAAGGTGTGACTCATATCATATGGGACCGTATTATCCACACAAAGTCAGAAACAAGCAGATGTTATTCTTAAAACAAAGGCCAGTTTTGTCAATGTAGATTACAAGCATCCCAATTCAGTGACCTTAAAGGAGCGAATGTAAATCAGGAAAATGATCTCTTAATCTCACACTCCCTGAGATCATGTGTCCCATTTACTTCTCTTGTCGACACATCAAATCTGGAGAGATCACGTGTCCCATATTTGTGTCCCATTTACTTCTCTTGTCGACACATCACATCTGGAGTAATAAAAATATCCTTGATTTACGTTGAGCGGATATGTGTTGAAAGCAAAGGTGGCTGGAACACAAGATGAGACATAAAACAGGACAAAGGATGTGCACTGGGCTTCACCACAGATTTCGTTAAGTAAATAACATAGTGTTAGAATGCAAACGAGACTGGCCATACCCGAGTGGAGAAAAAATGAGCCAACTTTACAAGTCCAAGGGAAATCTACATTTACTAAAACCAATTGACAATAGGAGAGGACCCTTGGACATTACTCCCTTTATTCAAAACCAAACACTACAGGATATCAGGGCACATATGCCAATGCATGTTATAGTGTAAAAAAGTACTCCTATTATGTAGTGTTTGGTCTTGAATGGAGGAAGTATAAAGTAGACGATTGTCTTCTCCACAATTGGTGTGGACTACCTCAGATGTCGCCATATTACAACGCATAGTCCCAAGGCATATTCTGATGGCAAAAACAAAAAAAAAAAAGGGCCAAAAATAGAAAAGCAAACAAATGAATGAAAAAGCGAGGGGTTGGCGCATACCAATGCTAAACTCAAAGACGACAACAACAGTAAGAATAGCCCAAACAGAATAACGAGCAAGATCATCAAGAGGTTCCTTAAGAAAGATAAGAAAGGACAAAAGTGTCAAAGCAAGTCCCATTTTAGCAGAAAATACTATCTTTCTTGGGTCAGATTTTCCCATATCATAAGCTTTAATACCAAATTCCTCCAACATTTTCCACAAGTAAGACCACTTTTCACCAACACCACCATAGTCATCATCATTTGTGGGTGGTTGAAGTAATCTTTCTTTCTCTCTTCTGTCTAAGAAGCTCTTTCGGAACGAGCCTAATTTATTCGCCATTTGTGGCCTGGGTTGTCCACCGTCGACAACAGTATTATTATTTATGAGGAAGGTGTGAAGGGAAGATCCATTGGGGTTTGGGGGGTTACTAGAAAATTAATAAAGTGTCTTGTTATAGATTGGTGAGGGTGAGTGTGAGTGTGAGTCACTAGAGAGGATACTATTAATTAATTAATTAATTAAAGTAGTCTCTTCCTTCGCCTCTAAACACAACATAACACTATTTAACGATATTAGAATATTTTTGAAATTTTGTGTAATACTCCGTATGTAAATAGAAATATGATCATTTACGTGTGATTTTATTAAATTTGTCCAAATAAGCAAAAAAAAAAAGTCAAATTTTATAACATATGTGTCATAACATCAGCTAATCTTTGTAATTGCCGATAAGAGTAATTAATTAATAAATGTTGGGAATTGTGAGAAGTTACTGACTTTATAGGAGAATGGGATTTGGGATGGGATAGTATCAGATCTCCTTTCAGATATTTGTTGCTGAAGTACCTACTAGTCTTATTCGCCGCCCTTTATGATCACTCCATACTCCATACGTTTCTTTGATTGAGCATCTTTGTTTTTATATGTTCTCTTTTTATCCATTCGATTCTTTATTTTTATTTTATAACGATTATTTAGAAGTGATATTATTGGTTGAGATCTACTGTCTCATTTTGTATTCTATCTCTTGTCCCACATGGTTCTCCTTTTGTCACATCGTCAATCTAACATGCATATTCATTATCTATAAAATTAATATAATTACATGTCAAAAATCTAATATAATGGGACACAAAAGTGTGACTCATGAGAACACATATTTACCTTACCATCTTCATTTATTCGAATAGGCAACTCCTAAAACTTTAACTAATAGTTGAGCCCTATCTTCTCATATTCTTACACAAGAACACAAAACCCTAATACTTTTGCCTCCTCCTCCATTCCTCTCCAAAAAACCCTAATTTCTCCACGGGCCTATGTAGATACCCGTATCCGTACACCCCCCAAAACTGACCCAATGATGAATTGGACTTAAGCATTTTAATTATAACAATGCCGTTTTAATTTATCGATTTCGTTTTTAAATGAATTTGA
>JAUEKU010000010.1:1313736-1335425 GCA_032274805.1 Gypsophila paniculata
AGCCTTTTTTAGAGAGATAAAGCTTACTTGTTTATGAGGATATGGTCTCATATATATAGAGGATCACCCATTTGTCGTGTGGTGCTCTAGTTCTCTTTTGTCGTTTTGTGCCAGCTGTCGTTGGTCGTTGCTCCATGGTTCGTCGTGCCGTGGGCGGCGGCCACGGATGTCCTCGTTGGCTCTCTTTGATCACCTGTCTTGGACAGTAGTGACGGAGGCAGTTGATTGATTGAGAGTATCGGACTTCGTTGTCCGATGGTGGCTTATATGCTGCTTCTGGTAGTCATGGGATCATTTGTCATTAGGAATAGCAACGGAAGCCGTTGCTCCTTTATTGCTGTACGTCGGCCATTTTATAGCCGACGTTCTTTTCTTCCTCGACACTGTCAGTTTCATGACTCTTGATACATTCTTGGGACATTCCTCACCGACGGCCAAGCATATGGCCGCAGGCGGAATATGCCCCATCAAGTGTAATTCATTTCAGCTCTATTTAGTTCATTTCAGCTCTATTTAGTTCATTTCAGTTCAATTCAGTCTTAAGAGCAAAACCTTATTGTTAGGGGTGTAAATACCCGACTCGACGTACGCCTGATACTCATCTTTATACGGTCTCATAAGAGTATAAGACCACTATTATGACGTCACAAAATGATGTCACCCGATGACATCATCACCCTCTATATAAACCCCTTAAGGGGCCAAAGGTAAGGGGTTGGCTTCTAAGCCTCCCCTACTTCTCTCTCTACCCTCTTTCCTCCTAAATAATACCAAATACATATAATTTCGGTACTAACTTGGACGTTGGAGGCTCCGTCCCGGGGGCAACCTCAGGCCCGGAGTTCGTATTTCAGGTCTTCCATGGAGCTTACCGCTAGGCCCGGATGCCCTATCTCATCCGACCCGAGAAGCTCATTTTTACCTAAAACATAAAATATTAGTAAAAACAAATAAATTAATATTTGATTTCTGATTCCAGAATTGAACCAAACAACAGGTATCAAGAATTGAGTTCCAACACGATACCACCCTGGTTTGATTCTTGATTTCAACCTCATACCATCATGCGAACCAAACGCTACTAAGCTACTTAACATCCGCAATAAATCCTAAATAAAAGTTTTAGCTAAATCATACTGTACTTAGTGACAATGTTTCGAAAACCGTGCCGATATTATATCTAGTTTTCCAACAAGTAAATCTCAAATAAATCCCGTGAATTTTGCCAAAATTTACCACAAGAGTTAGGTAATAAATTAAGTTAATCATTAAGCTAGGGGTAAAGCCGTTAATTTTATACCTCGGCTAACCTGCCTTAGACCGCGACCACAACATCGTTAAGATTTTATACAAACTTGTTGAGCTTTCGACGACGATGTCGAAGCGAAAATCTTTTGACAACGAAGAAAACTCGACCCTAAATAAGCGTATACATAGTGAGTCAATTCAATCAATTTCTCACGAGTTCAATTCAAGTCGAGAAGTTTCTCGTAAATGGAGCTACTCTTCTCGCGATTTTACCGGTTCTGAAGGTATTTTTTCGATTTTATCGGCTTTTTTTTGCAGTTTCAGTCATTTGTTTACATGTTTATTTTGAGAACGGGCGTACATTGTCTATTTTCATTGTACATAAAAGTTACTCCAGTTTTAGTTATTTATTTAACTTTCGATTTTGAGAATTGAGATAAATTGAGGTTTTTCAATGTGAACAAATTCTTGTTTAAGACGTGCATATTCAATTTATATTTAAAACGGATCAAATAAATAGACGAGACAAATGTGAAATATCTAGAAATTATTAAAAAGTTTGTCAATTCTACATACATACACCACAATTTGACTCGTTTTAAACTATGAAATGAATAATCCCTCTTAAGAGGGACTAACTATTTCAATATGTGTAGGTATATTTCAATTCATAAAAATCGATGATAGTGAAAGAGATCAGTTTGAACTAATGATTTTAGATGGTAAATTGAACAAATTATATTTGTGTTTGAAGAAAATACACAATTTACGCTTATTCCAAAAATAGAAAGGTAAATAAATCACTTGAGGAGTGGTATCGTAAAAGATCAATGACTGAATTCCCGAAATAGAACGGTAAACAAATGAGCGAGACTGGGGGTATGTAATTGCAGTTTTGTTGTCTTTATTTCGCTCTTGAAATTGAAATACATGTATGTGCTATGTGTGCTTGTTTTGTTTGGTGAAAATTTAAGTGAAATCGATGCTTTTACTGCGCTGATGGATAGTTGAAAACTTGAAATTGTTGATGTTGGTGTTCATTCGTTATTTAAGTTGACAAAGTTGTGATGTATGAGAGCGAAGTAGTTTGCAATGCACTTGAATCGATGATCGATGGTGTGTGCTTGTATAATTGTTGGCGTTCATTCATTATATAATTGACAAAGCTAATGCACTTGAATCGGTGATCGACCTGTTGTGTGCTTGTGAAATTGTTGGAATTCATTCTTAATTTGATTCACGAAGTTACTGTGTGTTTTTGCAATATGTTTGAAGTAATCGAAGCTGAAGTTTTGAATTTTGTATGAGTTTGGCATGTTCATTTGGCGTAATTCAATTCAATTACATCCACGATGAACTTTCGGTGAGGAATTGATTTACACAGGAAAATATGTTACGGAGGAAGTTTTTTTTAGAAATTATATTTTTCGTTTAGGAAGAGAGTCAAAGTGTCACTACATATGTGACATAACATTTTCGGTAGGTCATGAATGAAGAAAATGTATGATGTTCTCTACTGATGTAGAATTTCAAAGGCGTTGCAAGTTTGTGGTTGTGTATGGGATTCACTAATGCCAATCATTGTTCATTCTACAGAGAGGATTGTCGTTGTTTCATACAATATTTTAGGTGTTGACAATGCATTGAGGCATCGGTATTTATATCATAATATTCCGCCCAAGCACTTGAATTGGGACCACCGCAAGACAGTTATATGCAAGGAGTTAGTGCAGTATAATCCCAGCATTGTTTGTTTTCAGGCAAGCTTTGCGTTTGTTGGATTTACTCTCTGATTGTGTTTTCTAACCCTCATATGATTTTGATGGTTATGGTTATGCGGTGATGATCAACATTGATTCTTGGAACCTCATTCTTCTGAACAGTATGGATTGCTTTTCTTTCTCGTCAAATTATCTCAACTGTTAAATAATTCACGTAAGTAGTGTAAACAATAGACTCCCATGTTTATTGAACTTAACTTTTAAGGAGACGGACTTATAGTGTCACTAAAACTATATGGAATTTGCATTAAACATAATCGTTTGAGATAACCTAACTTCCGTATGGATTTTCTTTTGAAATTCTTCTAAAATGTATGGATTGTCTATTGAACTTCACTTAGTAGGAGGTAGACTTATAATGTCCCTAGAACTGAATAGTCAAAGCAAAATATTGTCACCAGAAAATGGACAAAAGATAAATTTTAACCAAAAAAAAACGACTAAAGATATGTTAGGAAGAGGAAATGGAAACAAATAACAAAAGCCCAAAAATACAAGGTGTTTATGTAAACAAGAGATATACTATTGATCAGAAATATCTCCTATAAGCGTTTAACCGTTTACCACATAATCTACCATCATCAACCAACATTATTATACGGTGTAGCAGTTTATCTCACATTTATCAATTATCATATAAATTTTTTATTTTTATAACTTTAGTGCTTTTTTTTTAAATTTTTTTGAGCTGACGGGTTACGTGAAGTCATGAACTCCCCCATGTCTACCGGTCCAAATGTGTCCACAACTTCTCGCACACGGCACACATGCTCTAAAATTACAACAATGTCCCAAAATCAGTTACACGGATTTTTGAGACACCATCAAATCCAAATGTACATAAACTGTATAATTGCTTGGCCTTATATTGTATGTATGCCAATTATTTTTTATTTATCTTTACCTGCACAAAATCCCTCCTGGTTTTGGTTTTCAGTAATTAACTTTTTTGAAGGCTGTGTTGGAGTGTTGATTGTTTATTCTCATCACGTTTGAATGTAACTGTATTGATTGTTTGATTCTCATCACCTTTCGATGCAACCGTAGGAAGTAGACCGTTTTAGGGACTTACAAGCTATCCTAGGCCAGGATGGATATGAAGGTGTTTTGAAGGTATCAAACCTTTTTATGCTCACAATCATGAAAGTTGCTTTGATTTTGACGTATTGGGGAAGTATACATAGGTTTTTTGTTGGTTCAGGCACGGACCGGTAATGCTTGCGATGGATGTGCAATGTTTTGGAAAAAAGAACGGTAATTAAGCTTGTTGTTTTGTACTAAGAAATTACAATGTGTCAATAGAAATTCTGAGGTAACTAAGAAACTTGGACGGATGGAGGTGGAAATTGCTACTGTCTTTTTCACCTTCCAAAATTGCAACTTTCAAATAGTTTGTGGGAGACAGTTTCTTGGGGTACTCTTGTTATATGTGAATTTAATGGTGAAACTGAGAGCGTTGCCACATGCTTCACAACTCTTAAGACTTTAAGTAGTTCCAAAATAATGCCCTTTTTGGCGTTGAGTTTTTGTCTTTAAATTGACTAATAAGGATGTGCGCTAATTGTATGTCCCTGTTTTGTCACTTCTGGCATGATGGGAATTTCAAGCCGCTTTAATGAGCTTCAGAATTTTATTATTATTGTCAATAATTTTATTCTATTTTTTTTCGCATCAGCTGTGTTTCATTTCTTCAACTATGTTTAACCTTTTCATCTGTCTATGCATGCTTTTGACACTAGATGTGTTTTGTGCAGATTTGTGCTTCTGCACAAGGAACATATCGATTTTCGGGGGTATGGTCTGCGTGACAATGTTGCACAATTCTGTGTTCTAAAGGTATGTTGATTCCACCTTGTTTTCTAAATTTTTATCAATGTATCGTGAGCAATTATTTCCAATAACAAGCATACATATTTATTGGAGTGGAGAACTCTTTTGCTTTAAATAACAAATTTTTTCTCTTATTATTTTTTTTTTTTTCAAAATGAAGTGATGAGGAAATAAGGGATTGATCAAGTTGTAGAATTCTTAGAAGGAATTCCTAGGGCTCTTAATATCAACCTCCTTTTTTATTTCTTTTTCATCTGCTTAATATCACACACAGTGTACTCTTTATTCCTAACACAATATGGCATATAGGTGTTAAAATTATCTGAATTTTAGCTCTGGCATGGATGTGCCCACTGGGTAGGCTGTATGGATCATGATATTCTTAGACTGAGTTCGAATTTGAACTTTGGAGGATGTTGGCAATAGTGGAGTACTTAGGCAATCATCATTACAGCTGTTACTGTGTTGATTGAGGAGAATGATAGAAATTGTGGTGAACTTCGATCTTATTTGTGAGTAGCTTACTAGCTCAGAAAGTTGTCACTGTAGAGGCATAACCGCATAAAGGTTTATAGTTGGTGTCAAGACATGTAGTGCTTTTGCAAGAGTGTAATAATCTTTTAAATTTACTGATGTTTTCCCCTTAGGTGTAGACTATGCTTGGCCGAACTTTAAGTTTTATCTTTCCATATTCATAGGAGAGAGACTGAATATGGAGAGACTTGTCTTTAGGCTCTATAAACATCATTTTAGCATCAGTTTATGTCCAGGCCGTTTGTGTCTAATAGGATTATGGAAGGCTATGACCAACTTGTAAGAGATAAGAGTGCCTCTATGTGAAAAGTTGTCACATATGTGAAGAGTTGTATCTTATCATTTCTTAGTATAAATACATGTATTCATGCCAATTGTAATTATGCAATTCATATCGTTAATAATAAATTACACTTATGTAATTTAACAGTGTCACAGTCCATTAGCCCATCGGAGTGATACTTATTCCAGTTGGAAAAATGATCGTAAACATAACCTTTTTTGGTCCGGATTTGGATATCCGAAAATTTAATACTGTTATGTACATCCTACCCCATATCCAAAATATTCGGATACAGCTTTTTAGGATATCAGTTTGGCTTTTCAATTTTGGATATTTCAGATATTGATAGGCATGTCTAAAACTGGTGATCAACTGATTATTGTTACTCTATATTAACAATTGAGTTGTTGTGATAGGAAAGGTAGTTGATAGGACATGAATAAAGCGATATAGGAGAGTCTCTTCCTCCTAGCCTGTTAGATTTAACTTGACAAGACCGTTTTTGTAGATCAACCTTTTATGTTTGTCACTTTGTCTTCCTGCTACACAACTTATTGCATCCGATCTCCCTTACCCTGCTAGTTGCGGCATCCCTTGAGGCACTGAGGTTAATGTTGTCGCTGCTGCCACGTAACTTACTGCAAGAGCATAATTTTTCCTGAAGTGGTACCTAGGTTATGGCTCTTACTTGATTGTGTGGTTTAATTTACTGATTTGATGGTCTAGGCACGACTTATGACTGGTACATGCATGTTACATATGGAAATTTCTTTCTTGTATTTCTGTCATGGACTTTGATACGATTCCTTTCCATATCTTTATAATTCTTTTGTATGAGGTTATATAAACAATGCTTCTTTCTAGACTGCAGATGGATGTAGAAAACTGCTAGTGGGAAACATACACGTGCTTTTCAATCCCAAGCGTGGGGACATCAAGCTGGGTCAGGTAAATTATTTCTCTACTCAAAGTCTAACCCACAGCAGTTGCTACTGTAATAATGTTAGAGGCTTCTGCCTATTTGAATAAGGTCCAATTCTACACCATTTGTGTTATGTTGCTCATTTACATATTCTTTCACTAATTCATTCAAATATTCAGGTACGTCTGTATCTGGAAAAGGCATACAAGTTATCGCAAGAATGGGGTGATATTCCAGTTGTACTTTCTGGGGATTTGAATAGTTATCCTCGGGTAATTCTACAGCTTTAATTTTGTTGGTTGGAGCTACTATTGTCAGAGCTAATTCGTAATGCTTGATCTTTGGTTTCAGAGTGCTATATATCAATATATATCCTCTGGAAAGGTGAGTGATGTTGCTTTCATGACATTAAGATGCCCTGCCAAAAAACAATAATCCCTTTGTTCCACTGGGTTCTTTACACTTCACTTAACATTTTGTTAATGAGAGAGTGCTAGGAAATAGCTCAAATTATGCATTTGATAATTCCCAATTGTTTGCTAAAAACTTCGGTGTACAAAACTTAATTGAAAGAGCTAAGTAGGAAAGTCTAGAGGATCCAGTGGAAGTAGAAGATTGACTTCCTAATTTCGATATGTTAAATGCTGTACATTTTCGCTGTTGTAGCTGGATATCTTACAACATGACAGAAGAAATATTTCTGGGCAGATTGATGCCCCACCTTGTTTCAGGACCTTTCATTCTCTCACAAACGAATCAAATGGGTAATTCTTCTTGCTATCTTTCTTAATGTGATGATGATATAAGCCAATCTTGTAGTGTTGCAACCCCGTATCCATGCACATATTTGCCTCATCTCAGTAATGTGCTCGGATTATGTTCGTAGCTAATTTGTTAGGATTATGCTTGTAGTTGATGTGATGTAAGTCCATGTATTGATTTTGTCTGGATGCCCAGTTGCACGCTGTCAAGCTTCATGTGAATGCACATTAAACTTTGACAAGGGTACAATATCGTTAATGCCAATAATTTATCCTTTAGCTAGAGTCTATTTACCGATTTCTCAAAGAGATTTCAAGTTTGTCCACTGAATTAGCAACATTTATACATCATGGGTTGTTGTGTCAACAACAAGAAAGTTTAACTTTCACTTGATACTTGATTTGATTTTTTATTGTCCCAAATAAGATAAATTATGTTTCTGGAAAACCTGTGTTGATGGTCTTCCACACCAGACTAATGAAACGTTACGTGTCAGTACGTGGTCAATTTTTGGAAGTAGTCACTGATAAAGCTTAACTTTATAAAGCAATACATTATCAACTATATTTATTATACTCCGTAGTTGCTTTCCTTTCTGTTTTATGATCGTCATTTGCTATACATCTCTTTGGATGTCAGGCAAATGCCATTATTACATGAATGGGACGATGAAGAACTGAAACTTGCCACAGGTAGCGGGGCAGTCACTCGTCTGCAACACAATCTAAAGCTTCACAGTGCATATGTTGGTGTTCAGGTAAGACAACTCGACTTCTTTATTACATAGAGTATGTCAGGTTCTGATTAAATCGTGTGTTTGAAGTTTATTAGATCATGTGTTTGAAGTGTTAGTTAAATTGCACATTTGAAGTTTTCAGCTAATGTAGCATCTTGTCCAATACTTTTCAGGTTATAAATACTCTATTTATTAAACATGGAGTAACTTTTCCGAACAAAAGTGTTACCACTGTTGCCTTTCTAATCCAGGCAATATGACCTCATATGAAAGCTAAAATTAAGGTTTTTAAAATGAGTTTTAGAAATTAAGAATCGCCCAAATTAGATGTTTGTCATAGGAATTATCATATACGGAGTAATTATATCTTTAAAATAAATAATTATAATTTGCAGTTTCACATAGAGTAATTCCAAAACTTATTGAGAAATTCTCGTTGATACCCTTGTGGTTTTTACTTTTCTCACTTGTACCCCTCTTTTTTTAGAAACACCACTTATATCTTTGAACTTTATTGTTGATTTACAACTATGTCCAAATGTTATACTCTGGTTAATTGTACTGCATTAAAAGATGATGTGGCGGTTAATTAGCTCCAAATGGGCCTTCATTACCCTTAATTTCACATTTAAAACCTGCCCACCTTACAAGTGTTATTTTTTCATAATAGAATTTATCATTTATTACGGAAAAAGTTGGTAAGATATAATTCTTTTTTTGAGTTGTGTAGGTTTTATATGTGATGATTGAGACTAGTGAAAGTCCATTTAAAACTAAAAAACCCGCCACATCACCATTTAACGGGGTAAAACAAACCAGTGTATTGTTAAATTTAATGGTACAAGTGGTGTTTTTCAGAAAATGAGGGGTACAAGTGAGAATACTGAGTATTTTGACCCGTTACATTTTGATACTCTCATCGACATACTCACTCATATACCCTTACTTAGTTACTTGTTTGCACACATGCTGTCTTAAGATTATGCAAATAGTTGAAGGATAAAAGTGCGCACAAAAATTCCTGTATGCTAGGTTCAGTTATTATTGGCATGCTTGATTCACTATAAAGTGCTGGTGTCGTATCATTTTTTTTGTTTTTCATTTTGTTATTGGTTTTGATCAGGGGAATAGCTTGACAAGAGATTATATTGGGGAGCCATTGGGAACAACATGCCATTCCACGTGTCTGGGAACTGTTGATTACATATGGTACTCGATATTCTTTATGTAGACTAGAGGGGCTGATTCGATCTTGAATAATTTTGTTATTATTTCTCGCAGGCACAGTGATGGACTTGTTCCTTTCAGAGTCCTTGAGACATTCCCCAAGTATGTGTTGGAAAAAATGGGTGGGATACTTAGTGAGGTATTCTTGATTCTAAATAAAAGCTTACATTTGGGTTTTCCTTCTTTTTTTTTTTCTATTGTTTTTCACATATATGTATCCGGAATAAAGTTATAAAATTGACCCAGATAGATAGAGTGTAGCTAAGCCTTGCAACATAGATTTGTAGTTTTGTTCTGGGTATCAGTATTTGTATTGTAACCAGTGCTTTAAAAATTGAACCCGACACGGTTGGCCGGATGGGACCATTATCTGCATAGTTTGATGGTCCCATTGGTAATTATTAGCCGTCGTGTTCAGTCCTATTGGCTAATTATTGAAGCTGAAGTGTGCTTTTCGGGTTATAATGGGTTCTTGCTGTTTCTTAATTGTGATTTCATCATTAAATAACCAGACTTGTCAGGGGAGTGGTCTGCTCCATGGTGAAATTGGATGAGCTAACATTTGTCAATAATTAGCCAATAGGACTTTATGTGGCTGGAACTAGCTGCAAAGCTTGTCAATAGTTCTTCCGAAATTTGTCAGTGTACATGACTGTGTTTTAAATAGCCAACTAAGTTTTTGTATTTCAGGTGAAGAAGGTGGTTGAAATCTGAGATACTCGTATTATGTTTTCTAATGACCTTAAACGGACATGGATTCCAAAAAAATCTCTTGGGCCGACTTAAAAGATGATCTTTTTGGTTACTGTATAACTTTAGACATTCTAGTACATTTTTCCATGATAATAAGAGGCTGCATTCTCACAATATCTGCAGAAGTAAATTGCTTGCCGTATGTCTGCGAATGATTTTTTTGAACTTCAGTGGTAACAGTGTCTTTAGTAAAAGGAATTTTAAGTATATGGCTGTGGAAGTAATAGTAGTTTCTAGGGAATAGCTACCCTTTAAACCAATTTGACATTTAGAGCATAATTTACTATGAACTTTTCGAAGTTCATGAAGTACACAGAAATAATGTTTTTTGGCGGAGAATTTATGAACTTTTCGAGGTTTACCTTGAATTGTAGGTTTTTTTAATATTCCCCTACTTTGGCAGACTAAATATGCTTGCTGCCCTGCTTTACCTCAATTTTATGTTTGAGTTTCCGAAATGCTAAGGGCTCGAGCCACCTAACCTAATTGTTGCGTTTGTTGCAGAAATGGGGCAGCGATCATCTAGCAATTGCATGTGATTTTGCCTTTGTAGACGATGAATTGGATCAAAAGCAGCCTCAATGAAAGACCTTAAGAAGCTCAACTAAGAAATCAAAATTTGGTTGCTCCGACTGCTCTCTCGATGGAACCCACGAAATGGGAATATCATTTGTTCACGCTTAAATTAATGTGCAGTCATTTCTCTCTGCATGCTTGTTCAGCTTGAATTGACACTATTAAAATGAAGTACTCCGTATTAAGAAAGCTTCATGTAATTAGGTTTCTTTTCGAAGCTAGGGTGTACAGTAAACGTAGTATAGTGCCAGGTACTCGTAGCCAGAAAAGTTAAATGGAGCAAAAATGTATTGTACGAGGGATTTTTATATCGACTATCTAACCACATGAAGCTCTGTATTCCGTTCTAGTGCCTTGGGTTCACATAGGTCGTAAGAAGTATGATCATTGCTCATTAGCTTGTTCTTTCTCTTCCTTCCAATTTTTAGGCAACATGCATACGGAGTTGGTTTGATTAAGATCACCTGTTTTGGGCCAAAGTCAAACCCATCGGGGTTTAGGTCCGAATCCGAAATTTTTTTGACCTACTGTGTTTAATTTTTTCTGAAATTTTGCACCCATCGACTTTGGATCCAACATGTAAATATTGGTCTGGGTTTGAATGCTATAGGTTCGGACTTGGGCATTGTTCTTTAGGGTTTATTTTTATTTCAGTTAAATTAAGTTCAATTGAGCTCAAATAAAGTTCCAAAGAGCATAACTTAATGACATCTATAGTTAAGACTTAACAGTAGGGCATTTAGGTTGCAAAACTAAACCATTCTATTAATTTTTGACTAGTTCTCTATGAGAACGTCGTAAGTGATAAAATATGATTAAAATGTGACCTCTAGAATGAATGGCGAGAAGTCTTTGCATTTTATCAAATAACACAATAAGTATTATACTTATCATATATTTTACCCATAATCTATTCGTCACAACGTACAACAATCACATTTAAATATTTATATTTTCATTTTGCAAGACCTTCGATTCAGTATAAAAATCGAACAGCAGAATTGGAAAAACAACTACCGACTTGACTCGACGAATTGAACCCATACTCTCCAAAATCCAACACAATAAATAAATACAACCCAAAAATTTGATGAACCGAAATCGAAATCGACCCAAAATTTACGTGCGAAAAAAGTGAGCAATTTAATATACATCAGATTTAAGTTTCTGAGTTCCCGAGCTACATTCCTCTTTTTTTTTTTTTTTTCCTAAAGTGAGCCGTCCCCAAATGAGAAATTGTACTCACCCCTCTATATCACCATAGCATCTCTCCTCTCCTCTCCTCTCCTCTCATCTCCTCCCCCATTTCTTCCTTCTTCTTCTTCTCTTACGGTACTCCCTTTCTCTCTCATTCATTCTCCTTATTACTTACTAACTCGTCTTATCATTTCACTTTTGTTTTCCGTTGTTTAGATCTCTTTTCTCCTTCCAGATCTAATATTCCCTTTCCACTTCTCACCGTTGTACGTCGTATAACAGTTTTTATAATTTAAATATATTGATGTTTTATAAGATCGTCTTTTGCCTACCGTGTCATTCATTGATAGCAATTACTAAGATGTATAACTTTGTAGATAAATACGATGTTAAAGTGTTATAAGATCGTTGTACGCCATGTGTCTCATTTGTTGATAACAATACATAAGATAATATACTCCCTCCGTCCCCGTCAAGGGTCTATGTCTATATATATATATATATATGATAGATTTAACCCTTATATATTTGTGAATTTTATAACGTTTATATAATGTACTTGTTTTTATACTTGTTCATTTCATGGATTTGTTTTGGTATCAAAACTAAAACGTTAGCAATTGACTGGGATAGAGGGGGTTATTTGAGAATTTGTGTTAGGTTTTACTCGATTTATTTTATACTTGAGTAAGTTTTATTTGATATTTATGCATTCGAATTGATAAGATATAAGATATTTTTTTAAATTAATGTTCGGTTTAAAATGCAGTAAATTTGTGATTACGCTGAAATGGCGATGGTAGAAGAACCACTGTATCCAATCGCAGTGTTAATCGACGAGCTGAAAAACGAAGACATTCAACTCCGATTGAATTCTATTCGACGGCTGTCGACAATTGCCCGTGCTCTAGGTGAGGAGCGAACACGTAAGGAGTTGATCCCTTTCTTGAGCGACAACAATGACGACGATGATGAGGTGCTCCTTGCTATGGCTGAGGAATTGGGTGTGTTTATACCGTATGTAGGCGGTGTGGAGCACGCTAATGTGTTGATTACGCCGTTGGAGACGTTGTGTAGTGTGGAGGAGACTTGTGTTAGGGATAAGGCGGTCGAGTCCCTTTGTAAGATTGGTGCTCAGATGAGGGAGGTTGATTTGGTCGACTGTTTTATACCAATGGTTAAGGTTAGGTTCTTGTGCCTTTTGATTCGGTTTTAGCATTATCAGTGTGGACAATGTGAAAGGGTTCCGAATATTGTAGGTGCTGTTGTTTGGCTAGTTACGGTTTGAGGCTCATTACACTTCGCACTGCGTAGCTTAATGTGAGGTCGTTTTATAGAATAAGGCGGTCCCATCTACATATTACATCATGCTATTGGAGGGATGTTAGTACTCGTTATACCAATTTCAAATTTATGTGTTATATACTTATATTATATGCTGAATTTTTCGGGTGACATTGAGTTTTTGATCTAAACTAGAACGTGCAGTCAATTGTTAGGGTTTTGTTTTTTACGAATTCATGGGCTATGTTATGTATTGTGAGTTAATGATTCCGTCTTTTGTTAAAATCTTCTGCTAGTATGACGTAATTCTATGGTTTCGATGGTTCTTTCTTGCGGTATATAATTTTGGTTGGGTATAATATAAAGCTGTTTGGAGTGTTATTTATCCTGATGCAGTTTCGATTTTGGGATAATAAAGAGTGCCAGCGGCTAAGAGTTCTAATGCTTTAAGATCGTTATTTTGAAGATTACTTTTCAGGAATGAGGAGCATAGTCTAGAAAAAGCAGTTGCATTTTCTTTGAACTTGTTAGCTTTGATGTGTTGTTTGTCTACTTTCGGTGTGTACTTTCTGTAGATATAACTTACAAATGAAAGTTCAACGCCTTTGGTTCATCAGCTGTATCCTTTATGTGGGTGTGTTACTTATATGTGCTAATATCTAAATATAGTGTGAGAAATTGAATTATTTTCTTGGTGATAATGGGCTCTCAGAGACTGGCTGCTGGAGAGTGGTTTACTGCTCGTGTTTCTTCATGTGGGTTATTCCATATTGCTTACCCAAGTGCTCCTGAAAACGTGAAATCTGAGTTAAGAACAATATATAACCAATTGTGTCAAGATGACATGCCAATGGTGAGAAGATCAGCAGCCAGCAATCTCGGAAAATTTGCAGCTACTGTTGAAGCTGCCAATTTGAAGTCTAGCATCTTATCAATGTTTGAGGAGCTTACACAAGATGGTATGCAATCCCTGTTTTTTTTTTTTTTTTATTATGTTGGCATGGGTAGAGTCAGTCAACAGTAATCAGTAAGATAACTGAAAGATGCTTGTTGTATGTTGTACTCCTTTCACCTCTTAATATCGTCCTTATTTGCCTTTGGTGGTCAAACGATATCAACTTTGACCGATGCTTCTCACTAGAATAAAAGTAAAAATATGCATGATTAGTTGTTTTAGTAAATCAAAATGATAAATTTTACATTGTATCTCTACATATAACTTAAGAAATTGTTGGTCAAAGACATTGGTTGACCACCCTTGGTAGATGGGGACAGTATAAAATTGATGAAGGGTTAACGGAGGAACTATTATATAGTGGGATAACATCGTGATGGTATATGCGTAATGGCTATGGCTTTACGGGCCTTTCAATCTTAGTGCACATTTTATTTATGTGAAGGTCACTTTGTGCTCAATTTGCCATCCTCATGAGTGCATGCTTAGGAATTCTCATTTTCATCAGTGTTGCGTATCTTGATTCTTAAATTTCTGCTATTATCATCATTATGATATTAAATCATACCATTCCTTACTTCATTTATCATTATGTTGTTCCTTTATTACTTCATTGATCTCATGTTAATTTTTTGAGCTTCAAGTTGAATACTTGGATTGTGCTCGTTGGCTAGTGTTTTACTTTATTTCTCTTTGCACATAGATCAAGACTCTGTTCGTCTGTTGGCTGTTGAGGGCTGTGCTGCCCTTGGTAAGCTTTTGGATCCACAAGACTGTATTGCAAACATTCTTCCAGTTATAGTTAACTTTTCTCAGGTAAGTTGCGAAGACTTGCTTTTGTAACTTTGCTTTCTTGACAATCTTATTGTGTACTTTTCAGCTTCCTAGCATTTATGTTTGTGGCTGCAGTTTGTGTTGTCCCCTATTACATGAACATTCGCTTCCCTTTTTCTGTTGCTATATAGCTTTATTAGTTCTTCCTGTTTACTTTCAAAATTGTCCGAATAATTTCACTGTTATTTGAAGTCCACAGCAATATGGTTTCTGTGAGGTTTGAACTTTTGATCTATGAGTCTAGCATTAGGCTGAGGGCTGACTATGTTTTTCTTTTCTATGGACACGGTTGACTATCTCTTTGGTTACTCTAGAATTTCCGGTTATGTGATAGTGTGAATGTACTTCTGTTACTTGTTTTATAATTACTTTGCTGGTAGCTCTTCGATGGCCTTCATTAATTGTTTCTTTTCGTGGAACTTGAGTTAAGTTCTCCGGTATGATTTCAGGTCACATGGTTCAATATTTTGTGGATTGTTGATGCATGAGCCCTTTTTCTTTTTCTTTCTTTTTTTTTTCTCCCTTCAAGATTTTACAACTGGCCATACTTTTAATCGTGAAATGAAGTTGTTCGATACTATTCTCACTGCAATATTTATCACGAGTCGTCCAAAAACAGCCTCTTTAGGTAGCTGTTGTAGCACTTGGGAAATGTTGTTGTTGCTGTTTATAATATTGAAACTTATGGTAAGCTATTTGTTCATCATCATGTGCTTATGCACAGGGAGTTTGTCTCTGTTGTTTCGCCTGTCCAGAAGTCCAAGATGTTGAGATCCTTCATTTGCTTGCACGTTTTTGTCTTCATAAACTATTATACATTTGAATTGTATGTATTTGTGTAGTAATTCACTGTAGATGTATTTTGGTGAACGATGCATTGATTGTAACTTGAAAGTGGCTTTTATGTTCATTGTGTTTGCAATAACTTTTTCGCATATTCTATATTTTTGTGTTTATTCTCATGATTTCATTCTCCTGATCATCTGTAGGATAAGTCTTGGCGTGTGCGTTACATGGTTGCTAATCAGCTGTATGAGCTGTGTGAAGCTGTGGGTCCTGAACCTACAAGGTATACATTGGCTATTGCATATTACCATCGTTTGGTCCTCTTTCACCCACCCCACCCTGAACAGTTTTGGGCTTTAAATCTGTACTGTTTAGTTAGAATTTACATTGATGGTAATTTCTGTTTCCATCTATTGTATGGGACATGGGAGTATGAGACAGGCTGAGAAGTGAGGGAGTCCCATGTCGATGTCGTTGATGATCTGTTTTATGTGATATTTGGTTTTTTCTCGTCATGTTGTCAAGGTCGGATTTAATGCCTGCATATGTGCGGCTACTGCGTGATAATGAAGCTGAAGTACGTATAGCAGCTGCTGGAAAAGTGACCAAATTTTGCCGTATCCTAAATCCTGAGCTTGCAGTACAGCATATTCTTCCTTGTGTTAAGGTAGATAAGAATGATTTCCCATTTTGAATTATGTTGCAACAAATGATTTATTGTGCTCGTGCATGTCTTATTCAAGGTGTTTAGTTTTCATATATGTAAACTTTCCTCTTTGCAGGAGTTGTCATCTGATTCATCTCAGCATGTTCGTTCTGCACTGGCTTCAGTTATAATGGGAATGGCACCAATCTTAGGAAAGGTGAGAGGTCAAGTAAATTTTTATAGCAATGCTCTATAAATGTGCTATCCTGTGTTCTGGTGTATAATTTCTTTGATAATTAATTATTTGGCTGTCTGTTGGACTTTGTACTTCCTTTGAAGTTCTTGCCTTTTTTTGTAATTTTTTTTCATCTTAATTATTTTTCTCGTCTTTGAGAGTCAAATGTGTTTACACTGCCTCGTTGATTCTGACCCAAAAATTACTGAAGATGGCCTACGTTGTAATCGTCAGAAGATGGTCTCTTTGTTTAGGGAAATACTCTAGTGACTAAAATGAAGTAAAGCAATTGAAATAATCAGTTTAAAGCATTCGCAAAACTTTTTATGACAACGTTGGAGATTTGGAGGTTCTCTACCGTATTATCCAAGCCACTTGCTCTGAGTATCTGGACTCTGTTAAATCTCGTCCTTCATCACTGTTTTGAGTGTAGTTATATCTTCAGTGTCTTGCTGGTCAACTGTGTGTTTGTAATTATACAAGATGGCTTTTATTCCTTATTCTTTTGGTGAGTCAGCTTTGCCTTATATGGTTGCAGGATGCTACTATCGAACAGCTTCTTCCAATTTTCTTGTCCCTTCTGAAAGATGAATTTCCTGATGTCCGATTGAACATAATTAGCAAGCTTGACCAAGTTAACCAGGTTTATGTTGATCTTTTCTTAACATTAAATACGCTTATTGCTGTATATCTTAGTCTTGGAATAGATCATTGCATTATATATATGGCTGACCACCTCATGCGGTCGTGGCAACATCCAGATGCTTTACAAAGCGGTTTCTATGTGGTGTTGCAGTCCAATTTATACCATGGATGTTCTCATCCGTTCTGATGATAGGCTATAATGGGATGATTGGTCAGCCTTGGATTTGTTTGCTCATAAAATGAGGAAAACAAGACGACAAGAAATATGCGTTCAGCACTTGAATATTACATAAGCAAAATAAATGGATGCATTCTCTGTTTCTTTTATTCAGGAAAGACCTTTACTCTGGGAATAGTTTAGGGTTGGGGAAAGGAGAAGTTGTCTCTCATTATAGTGGCACACTGGCACCACCTCTAGGGGGAATGAGGGTTCGCCTTTTGTTAATGATATTGCCGCTATACGCGACAAGTAATAGCTTCTCTCACAATTTTTTTTCTTGGGTTTTGCTCTTTCACATACGCATTTTACATAAACACTTACACATTTGATGATGTTACCCTTCATTTACCTCACACACGCATTCTCATCTCTTTCCCCTTCCCCTTTTCTCTCAATCTACCCAACCACTCTACACCCACCACATCACCCTCCTCAGATCCTCATTCTTGGCATATGCTAAAATTTGTTTTGGTTCTCACATTTCTCCTGATAATTTGCTGATGGTTTCGTTTGAATTGCATCATAATGCAGGTCATTGGAATAGACTTGTTATCACAGTCGCTACTTCCTGCAATTGTTGAACTGGCAGAAGATAGGCACTGGAGAGTTCGTTTAGCAATCATTGAATACATACCATTATTAGCTAGTCAACTGGGTGTTGGATTTTTCGATGATAAACTTGGTTCTCTATGCATGCAGTGGCTAAATGACAAGGTTTGTAAATCCTTCTGTCTCTCTCTCTCTCTCTCTCCTTTCTTTTTTCCCTGCAGTTTAAAAAGCATTAAGAATTGTGTGGATGGAATAAAAGAAATTTTCCAAAGCAGTTTTTCTGCTAGCTACAGTATCTATCATAATTCATGGTGTTCTTCAGGAAAACGTATCAATATAACTTCTACTTATTGACCTTTGAAAATCGAAATGGTACATGCCAGAATTATTATTAAGCAACCACATTTTAATTTGTTGAATAAATATTAAGCAACCATATCTTAGTGTTCGATGGCGTTATTTTGAAACGCCAGTGAGTTGGACTTCAAAAACAACATGGAATTTTTCCACCTCTTAAAGATACCTGTTTTGAGTGTTCATTATGCTAAGATCTCGTTATTTGATTTCAGGTTTACTCTATTCGAGATGCAGCTGCTAATAATGTGAAGCGTCTTGCTGAAGAATTTGGTCCAGATTGGGCAATGCAACACATAATTCCACAGGTACTTCCGAAATCAACTACTACCTCGGCTCCTCCTTTCCATTTATTAAGCCTCATTGGGTTTTTTGCATAAAGTTGAGTAAAAATTTCATAAAAGGAAATTGGGGCTAAATGAGTGAAATGGGAGTAATTGTTTCGTAGGTCAGGGTGGTAACTGGTGTGGCATATAAGACGCGTGTGTGGACTTTGGGTGACTCACGGTGGTGAGGGCTGGCTAGGGAAGGTTAAGGTTGGTAGGGGGAGGGTTGGGGTGGGATGAGGTGTTTGGGGCTTTTGTAGGTGGGCTGAGTAGGTTGTGGTGAGATGGTCAGTGTTTTGGTTTAGGCAGACGAAAAATCAATTGCTATTTGCTAGAGCCACAGCAGCTTCGTGGTGACTAGTGAAGAGAGAGAGTAGAAGGTGACAACATTGTTGGCTGGCGGCTGGCCATGTCTGATGGGGTTTTGTGATTGTTAAAGAGTAAATGTTTGTATGTATCACTACTTTTTTGATCTTTGTCCGAAAAGAAATAACAGCATGCATAAAAGAAACAAGAGTACAAGACTAACATGCAGTGTGAAACAGAGTATTATCAGCCAAAAAGAAGAGTGTTATGAAAGTATTTCTGTAGGATCAAAATGATAATTTTCATATAATTTTGTCAGTATTTGTATGCATCTAATGGAAATTGACACGATTAGCTTGGAGGTAGAAGTACTGTTTTTCTGTATATCATACTTCTAGAAATAAAGTGCTGCCAAAAACTTTGACAGGTGCTGGAGATGGCTACAAACCCTCACTATCTGTATCGGATGACCATATTGCAATCAGTTTCTCTGCTGGCTCCGGTCATGGGTGCTGAAATAACGTGTTCCAAGCTACTACCTGTGGTGGTTAATGCATCAAAGGACAGGTATATTGATTTAGTTGTCAGTAGCTTACAATATAGTAGCAGTGGTGGATTGCTAATGCTTCAGTCATCACTTGGTTATAATATAAGCTATAAAAATGGGCTACTAAGCTGAATTTTTGATATCTCAGGGTGCCAAACATAAAGTTCAATGTTGCAAAAGTGCTGCAGTCAATCATTCCAATTGTTGATCAATCAGTAAGTATCTCATCTCTTTGCAAATCTCGTCATGGTGGAATTGTGTAGTACATACTATATAATGGATGCTTCTGGTACTGTTGCCACTCTTATAAATTATGAAAAGAACAATGTTCCCATTTGTGATGCGTGTTCAAAGTGTGTTACTGTGCACCTTTGCTTCTTCTCCAGTTGCAGATTTGGAGAATCCTAAACCATTTTCTTTGAACGTCATGTTTAATAAAGCCCTAACCCTGATAGACCAGGTGCACCATAATCATTTCTTTAAGCGATATGTTTGCAGACAGTAAGCTGAGGCACATGCTTCTAGAATGACATTTCCAATTTATCCTGCCACGAAAATTGAGAGAGCTTCGACTGTCGTCTTTTCATGCTACCTTTCCTGGACATATACATTGTTTTAGAGATTGCTTTTTTTTTTTCTTTTCTCCAGCTGAGAAAAATGGACGTTTCTTCCAAACTTTGAATATGCAAGTTGGGGAGGATGTTGCAAGCATTGCTTCAAGTGTGTGTGGATATAGTAATGAACTAATGATCAATGCTAAACCTATGATGTGTCACATTGAAGACTTGAGAGTAGATTACGAATATAAATCTGTATTTTATGCATATAACTTGAAGTCTTGAACTAGGATGACTAATTCTTACGTCATCTTCCTTCTAGGTGGTCGAAAATACGATCAAACCGTGCTTGGCTGAGCTCAGTGAAGATCCAGATGTTGATGTCAGGTTTTTCGCTACAGAAGCTCTAAAGACGACAGATCAGGCCGCAATGTCTAGCTAGAATTTCTTTTTTACCTCATTTTTTTTTTTGACCCAGGTAGATATTTATGGTATGCTACAACTAATCTTTATCATATTTTTGTTCCTATTTGTCTAAGTGTCTCACCTTCTAAACTTCTGGGATTGTCTGTTGTAGAATGCATCTGGCTTTGTATTATGAGTGGAGTTTTAGTCACACAGACGATACTGATTTTTGTTTGTATTGTCATTAAGCCACCTATACACGAGTTATATTTGTTTTTTTTTTTTCTCTTTTCTGCTTTACGTCCAATCTTCTATCACTGTCATCTCGGCTTATGCTTAGAAAACTTGAAGTCTACCACATGAGATGGATTGGCATCTGATCATGTTGAGTGCGTAATGTTATAATGATCATATGACATGGTCAGCACACGAGTACGCGAGTGAATGATTTCTCATTTCCCAAGATTGAGCGTAATGCATTGAAATTTTATTCTAATACCGGAGGAAACAATATTGCTAACGTTGATCAAGACAAAGTTAAGGATCTTATTGATAATAATAACGAATGGAATGACGACCGTATAAGGGATATGATGGGGGATGAGTGGGTACAGAAAATCAAAGCTATACCGAGAAAATCATAGCTATACCGATCCCATCATACAGATGTGATGATGAGTTTTACTAGTCGATGACGAACATAGGAATTTATAGTGTGAAAAGTGGGTACGGGCTTTCGCTGGATTCTTTTCTGGAAAGTCATGCATCTACTAAGGATCGTAATAGACTAACACCTGTTTCATCTGAATTCATAAAAAAGGTCATGTGGAATTTGCCGTGTCCAGGAAAATGAAAAATATTAATATGGAAAATATTATCGGATACATTGCCGATAGGTGAGGAGTTCCAGAAGAGACGCGTGGGAAAGGCTTATGAGTGTGTGGTCTGTGAAGATGAGACGTCCACTGAAACTTTGAATCATCTCGGGATTGCCCTCTGTCGACGAGGCTATGGGCCTCCTCTCAACTAGGGATTAGATGTGAAGGAGATGCAAACATCTCTGTTAAAATATGGATCATCAACTGGTTGAGGTATCTGATTAAAAAAGATACCACCAACAGAAGCACTATCTTGTTTACTGCTACATTATGAACCATATGGTGCAACCGGAACGACATTATCTTCAGAAAC
>JAUEKU010000010.1:1355154-1366654 GCA_032274805.1 Gypsophila paniculata
CTCCTACCGCCCTAACATTCACAAGCCTTACGTTTCGTGCTCGCTTCGTCCCCATTCTTCCTTAGGTACTCTTTCTCTAAATGCTCATATGACACCGTCGTACCTTTACTAAAATCAAAATGTGACCGACCACTTTCAGGCCCCACAATAAGTATTAGTTATTCGTCGTACGCGTGCAGCTTGTCTCCTAGCAGTATAAATTAATTACTCTTAATTTCTTAAGTTACTGAATACTACTCTATAATTTGCTGCTAACTCTCTGGTAGTTTTGTTTGGTAGCTTCTCTGGACAATTGAATAATGTTGTATGCGTACCGCGGACTGTTTGTGATCGTTATTGAGTTAACTGTGACCACTTTCAGAGTTGTTTGGTTACGATGTACTCCATAATGTTGTAATAAACAATTGGAGTGGTCACATTTTAGTCAAATGAGACCGTCGTATGTATTTGGCGTACAATGGTCTTATTTGAGAATTTTTGGTGCAAATTGTGTGGGCATTTCTGAAGATTTTTTTTAAGGTTATACTCTAGTATTGTACTGTAGTACTCCCTCCGTTCCAATCAATTGTTAACGTTGTAATTTTTGATACAAAAACAATTGAAAGGAAACTTAATACACGGAATTCACTATCGCATGCTCACTTTCATGTACATTATATCAAAGTTGTATAATGTACAAAAATTAAAGGGTTAATTGTATCATGTATAGACTCTCAAATATCAAACGTTAACAATTGATTGGGACGGAGGGAGTAGTAATTAAGTATGTTTCTATTTTTGTGTTTTAAATGTGGGTTGAATTTGGTTTTAATTCTAGGAAATTCGAGAGTATTTTTTGTTTGGAGTATTGCTGATTTGCCTATGATGAGTTGGCTCAGTGTGTATGTCGAATTGCTTTGGAAATTTGTTGTTTAGGTGGCTAAGGAATCGATGATGGTTGGGTTGGTTTTAAGGAAGGCGATATTTTGTCGAGGGTGTATGTGAACAGGGCGTATAAGCTAAAATGCTGTTTGTAAGGAGTTATTGTTGACGGTCTATTGTCAAGATTGTAGTTTTAATAGCGTGTGGAGGAATTTGAAAAAATTGGGATTTTTGTGTGGAAGTAAATGGCTGAAGTGATCGCGAGCGCTTTAGTTGACTTCGAAAGATGAATTACGGGGATGTTTTGAACGCTTTCTTTGTCAATGCGAGATGAATTAGGGGGAAAGGTTGTTATTTTCATCCTTGCTGAGTGACGATTCTGCTCCTTTATTTCATATGAATGACTCAAAGGGAAGCTGTATATCTCTGGAAGTGGTATGTGAATAACATGAACATGAAACGACAATGATGTTGTGGTTATGTTTGATGATTTGCTTTATTTGATGCCCCAACTCAAATGGGAAAGACCTACTATTTTTGTCTTAATTTTTTCCGGAGGGTGTTTAGATAAGAACCCTGGTTTTTTTATGCCTTAGATGACCAAGGCGAGAAAACTTTCAAATTTCGGCCAAAGTGAGAAGTCGCTCAACCCTAGGGTCATCAAAGTGAATTATCCAAACATCACGACACCAAAGTGGAAATTCTCCATTAGTCTATTTACTTCCTTGCGTAGAAAGACCGTCTAAGAGTTTCTTGAACTTTTTAAATTTTGTATAAGTCGCTCTCCGCTATGTTACCTCATGACCATTGCTGAGAATAATTCTCATATACTGGTTTACTGTAAGGTACAAGTGGATCAAAAGCTCCACGCAAAAGATCAGGGAGACTTGAAGGTCCTAGCAAAAGTATGGAGGATTCTGTGAAACGAAAACTGGAGCAGTTTTATGAAGGTTCCACGGGTCCTCCTTTACGTGTTCTTCCAATTGGTGGTCTAGGCGAAATTGGAATGAACTGCATGCTTGTTGGTAATTATGATCGTTATATTCTCATTGATGCTGGCATCATGTTTCCGGAGTAAGTCATTCCTTCTCACCACCTTCTCCTGTGGAAGATACTAGTTACAGTTATTGACATGTCCTTAATTATCTCCCGTACAGCTTTGACGAGTTTGGAGTTCAAAAAATTATCCCAGATACCACTTTTATAAAAAGATGGAGCCACAAAATAGAAGCTGTCATTATCACGCATGGGCATGAAGACCACATTGGTGCGTTGCCTTGGGTAAAGTTTCTTTCTGTTCTTGGCAAATTTATTTTAAGTTCACGTTAATAAAAATGAGCTCCAAGCTATTAGGCTATCAAAGGGCTAACTTTTTGTCTTCATTGAGATTTAGTGGCTCATTTTGTTTGTTATGCGTCTTAATTACTCGTCAACTGCTACTGTATTGTTTATATCACACTAAATGGATATGTGTTTTCTGTAGGTTATCCCTGCCCTGGATCCAAAAACACCAATATTTGCATCGTCTTTCACCATGGAGGTATTTAACATTCATTATCCATCGAACTCTTCTCACATATTTCATCTTTTTCTTTTTACGTTATTCCCTGCTGCTTTCCGTCCTTGGTCTAAGAGATTATTCTGATAAAGAAACATATATGCTCTTTTGTCCTTGAGCAGCTTATAAAGAAACGTCTCAAAGAATTTGGTATCTTCGTTCCATCTCGACTAAAGATTTTCAGAACTAAAAAGAGGTTCGCAGCTGGTCCATTTGAGATAGAACCGATCAGAGTTACTCATTCCATACCTGATTGCTGTGGATTAGTTATGCGCTGTGCCGATGGTACAATTTTTCACACTGGTGATTGGAAGGTAACAAGGTTTCATTGCATCCTTTCCTTAATAATTAAATCTATGACCCTAATGTTAAAATGAACCAGCCTGGGTAGGTGTTTTTAAAGTTTCATAAGAATGGTCCACTGTACAGATTGATGAGTCACCAGTGGATGGCAAAGTTTTTGATCGTCAAGCATTGGAGGAGCTGTCAAAGGAAGGAGTTACCTTAGTAAGATTTTATTATGTTTTTTTTACGTCTTATCCTTTGAAAATCTTGCAGCTGAATTTGTTGTGTAGGATCTAGGCTGTCTATTTTCTGTGAAGCTTTTGGTGTAGTCAGCTTGCTCCTTTTTTGCATAAACATGAATCTGTGTGCTTTTGGAAACTAAGTTATTAGATTGGGCTAACACATTGCGGACTATTACATGGATGAACTGTAATATTTAAGGGAATTAAGGCCATGTTTGGGAAAAATGCAAAATGCATCAAAGTTGTATTAAGGACACTACTGAACTCTGACTTGTGGGATGAAGTAATACTTAACACATAGAGATGGTTGGGGTTTTTGGTAAGAGTATTAATATGGTGTCTTCTTTTTTCTTTTTTCTTTTTCCTGTCCTTTTTTGGTCATATTGATCTCCTGTTGCTCCACTCAATTTGTGTGCTATTGTGGAGCTTTTATGTATTACAGAGTATGTGTTAGGATTTAACCATTTTGGTTCTTGAGAGTTAGATTGTTAATTGTGCTGCCATCTTTTTTTTTCCTTCCTATGGCGGGGTCATATTCGCTTAACTTCTCAAATACGCTGAAAAGGGTGAAAACACAAAGAGGTTGTTTCCAAATGATGAATCATTTCCTCCCACAGCTTCTACGTCTTCCTTCGCTTACTAAATCATTTGCCTCCTTGCGCTATATTTGGCTATCACTGTGATGTCCTTTCGTGAGATTTGTATGTACCTATCTCCTTAATCATCACTCTCATTAATTTAAATATTAATGGTGATTTTGCCAAACCTAACTACACTAAACACATGCACATTTCTGTCAAAACCCCCCTCGTTGGATTCTGCAGACTATTGGTCCTGAGTATGAATATTTGGTGCGAGTAGTAGGAGAGTTGTATGATCGCCACAGTAGTAAATATGTTAATCATGTCAAAACCTAAATGGTTGCATTTGGGATGGAAACATAGGAAACTAGGGTTAAATGAGTTTAAAGTTGCTCGGTAGCATCTCACATAAAAGAAAAACATGTTGAAGGTAATTTTGAACAAAAAACAAATAAAAAATTCAAGTTAGTTAGAACTTAGAATGTTGTGTATACAATTAATCATGTCAAAACCTAAAGTCAAATATACATATTGTAAATGTAGATGATGAGTGACTCAACCAATATACTGTCCCCTGGGCGGACTATTAGTGAAAGTGTTGTGGCGGATGCATTGCTGAGGAAAATTTCAGAAGCTAAAGGTAGGGTGATTACAACTCAATTTGCATCAAATATTCACAGACTTGGGAGTGTGAAAGCAGCAGCAGATGCTACGGGTAGAAAGTTGGTATGCATCTTTGTATATATCATGGAAGTTTCGTTGTTTGCTTCACTTCTCTATTATAAGCCGCCTCAGAGGTCCATAACCTTATATTGTCATTATGTTTTGTTAAATTGATAGGTTTTCGTTGGAATGTCTCTGAGGACATATTTGGATGCTGCATGGAAGGATGGAAAGGCACCTATTGATCCGTCTAGCTTGGTATGAAGCATTTTTTTTAAACAGAATTTTTATGACTCTTCATTTTATCCAACACAATCACCGGTGGAGCCGTGGAGGATGGCTCACTTAATATTCATTGGGAAGTTGATGTTTGAATACTATTGTTTCCTCTTATCCCCCCCACTCCCAGAGAAGCCGGAAGCTCGGAAGAGTCAAAGGTTCCCCTTCTTGTCATCTTTCCAAACACCGAGATTAACCATAGCACTGGAAACATAGATTGGGTCATAAAGCTCTTTATTGTTGCTATTTCTAGTATTGATGTCTCCGTTGTCTGCTGGAGTATATTTTATATTCAGCTTCACTGTTCCACTATTTTCAAAGGATATCACGATTTATGTCAGATTAACTATCTTTTAATCAGGTTAAAGTGGAAGATATTGATTCATATGCTCCAAAAGATTTGTTGATCGTAACTACTGGCTCTCAAGTAAGTCTTTCAATGATATATATTGCACTTGTTACCATGGCCTCTTCTCACTTGATAGTTCAATTGGATTTTTTTCATATTTTTCTTTTGACGTATGATAAAGTTTGCAACTGTGTCAGGCAGAACCACGTGCAGCACTTAATCTTGCATCCTATGGGAGCAGTCATTCACTCAAACTAAGTAAAGAAGATGTTATATTATACTCCGCAAAGGTAATGGAAAGAACAATCTCTGCTGAAAGTGAGAATATATGTATAGCTTGGCTTGAGGCGGGTTTTTTATTTAGCATCTCAATGAGAAAAGGCCTTAAAAACTTTCACAGATCTTCCAATCACTCTTGACTTTTCGTACAGTCTTTGGCTGAGAGCCCTTTAATATATGGTCATATATGCTGGTTTGAGAATCAATGTAATCAAATATGAGGCTTTTTAGTTTGGAAGATAATTGTGTGGTGTATTAGTATATGTTTCTTTATCATTTTAGCTGTGTGATATGCAGGTCATTCCTGGAAATGAATCTCGGTGCATGAAAATGTTCAATCGTATAGCAGAACTTGGATCAACACTAATCATGGGTAAAAACGAGATGTTACACACTTCTGGTCACGCATACCGTGAAGAGCTGGTAAGTCGTGAGTTTTACAGCTGCTTTTAAATAGTCTGATAATTTTTTATCTTGCCTCTTAAGGCGTTAGGCCTTCTGCTTTCTGAATAGTCTGGCAGCAGAAACCGTCAACCTAGTCTACAAAGTATTTCAATCTTTATTTGATTTAGCAAATCTACATTGGTCAGCTCTAAGTGCATGTGATTGTTTTATATACAATTGAATCTAATAGGATGCCTAACAATTCTAGTCATGTACTGTAGCAAACTAGCCTGTCAAATGAAATTCCTTAAAATCAGAAAGAGAGGGCAAAGCTTAAGGCCACTAGTGTATATTAGTTTCTCATTGGTCAACCCAAGACACGCATTATTTATCTCATCGAGTTGTTTATGTAGTGATTGCGCACTCTTTGAAAGAATTCTACAGGGACATCATGTGGACAGAAAGTTACATCACATTTGATGCTATCTATCGGTTATTTGAGCCCTCCCTGATCATGAACTGATCAGCTCCAGAGTCCAGACTTTAGCTCTCACAGTATTGTCGTGGCAAATTGTCAATTAATGTGTTTAAAAGGATGCCTTGTGGAGATAGTAGTGAGACAGTGTAGTTCATTGGCATTTGCCTGATGTTTTATGTGCCAAGGAACAATGTGATATAGAAGATGAAGCTTATATAGTTAAGTGAAAGTTTAACTTCTAAAAATAACAACGTAATGACATTATCCAGTGAATGCGAGACTGCTAATGTTCACCCAAGGTTGTTCAATGTTGCTACTGATAGAAGACCGTGGGGTTCTTGAATACTATTGCTATTCTGCCGGTATAATATGAGTTTAAGATAAGTGGTAGGTCTGTGCATGTTAAAATGTCAAGTTATTGAGACTGCATCTTTGAGGTTCCGCTGAAATCACCAACTTTAGAAAATTGAAGAATCGAGAAATGAAGGAGTTGTAAGGGATAGAGGAAAGCGAAAAAGATTGGATGAGTGTGCATGAAACGTAGGCCTAGCTGAGCCTGATGAGAGTATGGGCGTAGGCTTTGGATAAGGCCAAATGGAAAGTGTTCGCAGCCTTATCCCTTGTTAACACAAAGATTGTTTCCGAATGACTCATGGTGAAAATTGTGTTGGTAATTGCAATTGACGACAGCAATTTCACATTAAAAGAAGCACATCTATTTTAGTAGGCCATTTGGCTTTTGTTTATGGTGTCAATTCTAGGAAACCCTAACATTTTGTTAACTCACTCCGATAACATCTTAAATTTATATGATTTTACTAGGAAGTAATGATTGGCTAGTCTTACCCAAGTTCTTGTGTTTTTTCTTGGATTAATGTATTTTACTCTGAATTTCTGAATGTAATAAATCTTGTCTTTGAAGGCTGAAGTGTTGAAGATCGTCAAGCCGCAGCATTTTCTGCCAGTTCATGGTGAGCTGTTGTTCCTAAAAGAACATGAACTGCTCGGAAAATCAACAGGTGTTCGTCACACAACTGTAAGTTCCAAAGTAACTGGGAAATACTTTTAATATTTGCATAAGTAGCTTTAACAGTTCAGCCGATTCAATTTGAACCGTTGCATTTGGTTATTAGTAATCTACTGTAAGTTCAAAAATAACTGGGAAATACTTTAATATTAACATTATGCTGGTAAACTGTCACAGGTGATAAAGAATGGGGAGATGCTCGGAGTGTCTCATTTAAGAAACAGGAGAGTCTTATCCAACGGTTTTATAGCGCTGGGCAAAGAAAATTTACAGGTATTAATTTAGGAGAGTCTTATCCAACGGTTTTATAGCGCTGGGCAAAGAAAATCATTTCATTACGGAACTCATAAATATGTCTTCTAAATGCAGTTGATGTATAATGATGGAGATAAAGCGTTCGGTACATCTGCTGAACTCTGTATTGATGAGAGGATGAAAATCGCTTCTGATGGTATAATTGTAATCAGGTACTTGGAGAGGGAAAGCAGATATTTAGTTTTGTAACCTTGTTGTTTACCTGTGTCACTCCTTAACTTTGAGCTTTTATGGTTCACTGAAGCATGGAGATTTTACGCCCTGGCACAGTAGAGGGCGTTTCCGAGAACTCCCTGAAAGGGAAAATAAGAATAACCACAAGATGCTTATGGCTTGATAAAGGAAAGCTTCTAGATGCGTTGCACAAAGCTGCTCATGCTTCACTGTCAAGCTGTCCTGTAAATTGTCCTCTTTCACATATGGAGCGTACCGTTGCTGAGGTGTTAAGGAAAGTAGTGAGGAAATACAGTGGTAAACGACCTGAAATAATTGCCATTGCCACTGAGAATCCAGCTGCAGTTCTTTCTAATGAAGTCAATGAACGGCTATCTGGAAAATCACATGCCGGATTTGGCATATCAGCGCTCAGGAAAACGGTCGATGGACATTATAAAAGGAAGAAAACCGACAGAGTACTAGATGAGGAAGATAGCGACCTTGTTTCTGAAGCTACCACCTCTCAGCAGGATTCAGAAGGTTTTTCTCTCGTTGCCTCTCTATTCTAATGTGTCTCTAGTTACGCGCATGTATAGTTCATCGGTCTGGTTTTGCATGATAAAAGAAGTTAAACCACACCGAATCTCATCCACTGTTATATTGATAATGCGAAATTACTGCATTAGATGGCCTTTGTTTTTAATATAGTTTTTCTTTTGAAAATGTTGCTTCTCTATGATGTTCCTTTTCCAAAGATGTGGTGTGTCCTGTACTTGGGTCTTATCTTTGGTGTGGTTTGGGTTCATCCTCTTAAGTGTAAGAAAGTCGTATTAACTCTGAGAAGGGATCAAAAATGGGTTGGGTTGCCAAAATCTGGAAGATGATTCTTTTAGCGAAATCATACAAAATTTGATGATATTGCTTCCACGCGTCAAGAGTTTAAACTCACTTGTATTGCTCATAGACCTCATGGTACAGGTGAAGTCTAGTTCCACCTGGATCGATGCTTGTCCTCGTCCTTCCCTTATTTCTCTCCAAATTCTAACTCCAAACACAATCAGATGAGTGTGTGGTTTTCTGAACTTTATATTTAGACTACTTTATACAATTATACCCCTAAAGTGAGTTCAGTAGCTTACACAAGTTCTGACAGCGTCAATATACTCTGTATATTCTTTGCTGATAAACGGTGTTCTTCATTGTAGTAAAACACGAGTTACATTTTATTTTAAGATTTTGCTTATATATCTAAACGCGTCTAATGTTTTCATATACTCCGTGTATTTGTAAATATAGAGAAATATAGAGAGAGACAATAAACATATACATGAGGCGTATTCGGCTCAATCCTTTTAGTAAAATTTGGGCAGAGATTTTTTCGCTTAATCAAATAAAGGGAACAAACTCTAATTCGTTACTTTATATATCGTATCCATTGCTTAAGAGATGCTGTTGAATATTATTTTGTTCTCAACTTGTTGAAAAGATCTAAATACTTTGGTGCAGATGGTGGTGAATTTGATGGATTGCTTACAAAGGAAGATGACGATACTACTGCTTCTAATAAAACAAGGAGTTCCGACAAATCCCAGGATTCAAAAGATCTCTGGAAGTCATTTTTTGAATCAACGTCGCTACCAACTAGTGAGCTTGATGAAAATACTGCCGCGTCTGGTTTGCTAGAGCAAAATATAGATAAGAAAATAGGTGAAGAAGTCAACAAAGATGAACACAATGAGTTACCAAGTTCTCCCTCGGAAACTTCAAAGTCAACAAAACGGAACAGATGGAAGTCAGATGAAGTGAAAAAACTTATTAAATTGCGTGGAGAGTTACATGACAGATTCCAAGTAGCAAAAGGACGTATGGCTCTCTGGGAAGAGATATCGTCAAGCCTACTGGCTGACGGCTTCAATCGAACACCTGGGCAGTGCAAATCCTTGTGGGCATCTCTAGTTCAAAAATACGAGGTCAGTTTTCCCTTTTAACTTTTTTCTATTTCTATCGACCATAGGTCAATTGTCCCCCTCTTGTAGTAGATGCTTCTGTTTCAAGCCAAAGCTTCTAGGCTGTCTTTCATTTGATACATGAGCAAAAATTCCCATGAAATTCGATCTCATTAGAAATTAACTTCTTCTTTCATGGAAATTTTGTAATTTTGTTTGGTTGACAATGCGGAAGGTTGTCTCCATGGGAATTTCCACTTGCCAGCTATGTTACTCTGATTCAGAAGCCAAGTGTGGAACACAGTGCATGTTAGAGTGAAGTGTCGAACAAACAAAACATCTCACCCACTTAGTAATTCATTAAAAATTTTAATTCCCGTGTTTTCTCAAGTCGACCAAACTATTACTGGGTTCTAGCTTGTTAGAAAGTTCTCCCACAGCCTCATAATAATACGGAGTATCAAATAAGTGACTATCGATATATTTATGTATCAGGAAAGCAAGAGTGACAAGAAGAGGAACGTAAACTGGCCTTACTACGACGAGATGGACACAATATTATCCAACTTGGGGGAAGTATTGAACTCATAAATCAAGCATCGTCTTGAAACACACTATAGTCACAAGGATGTCAAATTACAGGCGACAGAAAAATGTTGCTGACAGAGAAATGCCAAAGGGGAATTTGACCAGAAGTTTACAATCACTCGAAATGGGGTGTACATGAAATAAAAACATATATTTGATCAATTTGACTGCAAATGCCAACCCTGTAGCAGGTAAAATTATATTGGTATTTCTGGTTATATTCTTCGATTTTCTGTGTTGGGGTTTTCGGGTACGTGTAATAACAATTTTGGAGCTCGTAACTGTCCTATGCGACAAGGGCTTTTGGCGTAGATACAATTTATTTGGCGTTTTGAGCATAGGGCCGCTTCATTTGTTGTAAACTCCGAATGCCCGCCAAGGTATTTTAGGTTCGGAATTTATACAGGTTTATCGTGCTTCGAAGGACAATTTTGGTTTAATGGAAGTGTAATGACATAGCAGATGTGAAGAAAATAATTTAGTATCCATGGTGTTTTTTAAGTGTTTTGATTATTACTCCGTATTTTTTCATTTGTTTGATTTTCTTCTTGAGCTCTTCACAGCGCTTTGTGCTATTTTCGGTCTTGCTCTCTCCCTTAATCCTTTTTCATTTGTAAGTTAGCTTGACCGTTTCATCAAAGTATCGGTGTTTTAAGGAAGGTTAAACATTAAAATATTATGTTCATATTTACAGCTACTGTTTGAAAGTGTTCTTCAGAGGGTGAATGATTGTCTAAGCATCACATGGTCTAAGGATTCAAACTCCAATTAACAGACTATATATCTGAAATAGTATCTTAGATTCTAAATTTTTGAGTTGTTCTTGTAGAGAATCTCAGTTTGATACTCAGCAACTTTATTAATATTCAAAAATTTTATTAATAATCAGATTTGTTATTAATAAAACACAGAAAACTTTGAGAATGATGTAATATATCAGAGTATATAATCCTATTTTTCTAGACCTTGTCAGATATTGCGCTGTTGGACTTTTTTAATGAGAATCCCAATCGTATAATTTCTTTTGCTTGATTTTGTAAGGAGTATAATTGTGCTTTTAACGATTTCAATTCCTATTCAAGTGGGCAAGTTGGTTTTCACAACGAAAGTTTGATGTGAAGCACATATAAGGAAACAATAATTTTCTAGCGAACTTATTCAAAACCCAACGTCAAATATCATCTTAGTGCCAATGATCTACATAAGCAATTCATCACAGCCTTCCAAAGATTCTACCGAGTCTGGTTAAATCATATGCCAACGGCTTTACAGGAAGATATCATGTTGAGCCTTTGGGTTAATCATATGCCAAAAGCTATAAAAGAAGATATCATGTTGAAAAATGAAAACAGAAACATTTAGGCCCTGTTGAAGCCAAACTTCACATAATCTATCTGAATTGTAAAAAAGACATTCTTTTCGTCTCAAGTAATCTAAGAGCATGTACAGTGGTCTACTTCAGAGAAATGGAGAGTTACTTCAGAGAAGAGAGAGAAAGAGTAAAAGATA
>JAUEKU010000010.1:1384985-1395425 GCA_032274805.1 Gypsophila paniculata
TAAATTTATTTTTGGTATTTTTGATGAGAGAATCACTAAATAGCTTCCATTTTGGTTATCTTAACATGTGCATATTGGCTATTGGGCACATGTTAGAAACACCCTTATTATATTAACCCAAATTATTTTAATCTTTGTCAAATAAATATATAGAAAATTTTCAAATATGGACATGGCACGAAAACACGACACGAATCCGACATGAAATTAATGGGTTTGGGTTGAGACTAGCTGGATCATTTATGTAAGTGAGTTAACACGAACACGATACGAAACTTAATTGGGTTAGGTATAGTATGGGTTGAAGGGCTCGTGACTCGTTTACATGTGACACAAACACGACACGACACGATCTGTTTGCCAGGTCTAGCTCAAAGTTAAATTAAGTTATGGTTCCATTTCAAAATTAATTTAAATAAAATAAAATAAAATTTTTATTTTCAGAAAATATAAAAAAATTCTAACGGTATTTCGATTAACTATTAAGAAAAAATTCTGAATCTAAACCGAATATTTATGTTTATGTTAACGGTCCGATGTACCCAATCATTTTCTCTTAACAATCCGACTAACCAAACCACTAAATCGTCCGATTTACGATTATTTTGATTCTATTTTTCGCACACCTCTAAAACACAACTCCTTACCGATTCACCTATATTGTCTTAGTGTCGGGGTAAGTGTGTTTACCCCCTTCGTTCCGATCATTTATTATCTATTCCATTTTGGAATGTATCAGTAAATTGTTATTTATTTCCTTTTTTGGTAAGTTACTTTATGCAAAATTACTTTGAATGGAAAAATATAGAACTGATTTTATTATACTAAAGCATTATAATACTTCTTCGTAAGAAACAAAAATAATCAATAATTTTATGGGAGCATATATTCAATAATGCCCAAGAATACCTATTGTGTCACGTCAAAGTTTAAGAAACACCGCACCACTACCTTACGCAATTAAATTCCTTCGGAAACCAAAGCATACGATACGCAATTACGCACGATCACAATAATTGGATCATTGTAATACAATCTAGTATAAGTATTTGAATTTCATTACAAACTCAAATTTTATTTATAATAAAAATTTTGAGTATTTTTGTAAAAAAGTATTACTAACTCAAATCATTTAAAAAAAAAGAACTAAAATTTTTTAAAAAAACCCAAAAAAATGTTTTATTGTAGCCGAAGATCTTCTTTTGACATACGCATATTTATTTAAAAAAAAAACTAAAAAAAAAAGTAATATTTGATGTAATACATCAAATATACGATCTTTTTAAATTTTTTCGATACGATCATCATCTCCTTCAAAAAAAAAAAACCAAAGTAACTCTAAATTCGTTGGTTCTCCTTTCTTTTATCTTCCTCCCTCCAAAAAAAAAAATTCTGAAATCTGAATATTATTATCATTAAATAATAATATTATTTCCTTCCTTTTTAAAATAAATTAAATTATTTTCGCAACTTTTGTCGATTAAAAAAAAAAAGTCAAAATCAAATTCATTTCTCTTCCTTAATCACATCACATTATTCAGCTTTTCATTCTTCAGGTCATTAATCAATTTAATTAATTAATTATCTCAATTTAATTAAAGATTTACGCATTAATTATTTGAAATTCGCATGAATTTTTAAAAAGTTTTCATTCAACTTGATTTGTAAATTAGATTATATTATTGATGTTCATGTAATGTAGAATTTTTGAATATAATGTTGCTTTGTGTTGTTTTTTTTTTTGTTGATTTGCGCATTTAGTTTATATGTTTCCATGAATTTGTGAATATTTCATTCAATTTGATTCGTTAATTAGCTGTTATGAATTTATGATTGATGTTTTTAATGTAAATGTAGAAATTTAGAATATTTTTTAGAAGAATTTTGTTTGAATTTTTTTTGTGTGTGTTGATTTGCGCATTTATTTTATGTGTGTATGAATTTTTATGACGGTTTCATTCAATTCGATTCGGTTTTTTAGAGAAATTTTTAGGTACATCGGGATAAAGTTAGTCTCTTGTGAGACCTACGATTTTTGATTGGTTCACATTTTATTAACTACGAACATTACAACGATGTTACAAGAGACATTGTGTCGGGATAACATGTCACCGTACACCGCAACAAATAAGAAAATTACTACCTCCATTTTTTATTACATGAAAATATCTCACATTTCGAGACAAACACTTGTCTCTTTGATATATCTCAAAATATTTGTGGATATATGAAGAAACCTATACTCGTATGAAATTTCTTTTCGTAAGAAATTTAATGGTATAATTTTTAAATTTTTTAGATTAACATATTTTTATAAAAATTATAGTCAAAGCCTTACATCGTAAAACGAAAACGTCATATACAAAGTAATGGAGGAAGTAGAATTATACACAATTATCGTAAATAACAAAGTGAAACCATAAAAGAATGAGAAAATTAGGCTTCTTATTGTCCAGGGTGTTAGATGACGTGGTATACCATAAGAATTTTTCGTTATTTAGATAGTACAATTGATGTTTTATGTAAATGTATAATTTTGAATTTTTTTGAGTTTTCTTTTTTTATTTTTATTATTTTTTTTGGGTGTAATTTTGTGTGTGGAATTGTGTAGGAAAAAAGTTGAAGAGTAATTAAGCTGGTGGTGTTGGATTGAGGTGGAGAAATGTCGGGAAACAGGAGGAGTATTTCGTCGTCGTCATCTTATTCTAAGAACAAAGCTATTGAAAATGGAGGATCATCTGATCTTGGACGGAAATCAATATCTTCGCAACGATCGTTGTATGATTCTATTTTGCGTTGTTGTTTTTTCATATATGCGTATTAGTCAATCACATACTACATTAATGTAACAAAATACAAAATTCGCATGATTCAATTTGAAAGACGTAAACGTTAGTTGTTTGATGTAAGAATTGAGATTCATAGTCGAAGAATTCAGTGATTTTGAGGATAATTTGATTAGGTTTTGGAAGGAAAGAGATAGGTGTAGTTGATGGAAAGTGAATAAAAAAAGTACTTGATTGGGTAATAGTCGTATGTGAAAGAGCATTTACGGATTGCATATATTTGATTGCTTCCAATGTGTAGTACCTAGTGTTTGATTTTGGGAATAGTGTGGACATTTGTATTTGATGTTGGTTTTAGTGTGAATTGTCGAAAATTGCGCTTTTAGGATTAGTATTTGTGAGCAGGAATCTGATTGAATAGGGTGTCGACAGAAGGGTATTGCTATTATAATGAATTGGTACAAGAAAAAACTGTGGTTTGTCCCAAAGTACTAGGAAATGAACAGTGATTTGTGTATACACGAGATTCAATTGTGAGGCGATTATTTCTAGTAGAGGCATGTTTTTTTGGTGGGCGATTTCGATACAGTTGTTTGGTGCACAGTGGAGTTATGTGGCGTTTTTGGATGGTGGGAGAGGATGAATAGATCATTTCACCTGAAATAATTGTAATTTTTTACGCATATGAAGTAGTATTTGATTTGGGAAATAGTGTGGACATAAGGACATTTGTATTTGATGTTGGTTTTGGTGTGAATTGTCGAAAATGACTCATTTAGGATTGGTATTTGAGCAGGGTTTTGATTGAATAAGGCAGTAAAAGATGGGTGTTCCTCTTATAATGAATTGGTACATGAAAAACTGTGATTGCCCTGAGTAGTAGGAAATGAACAATACTTTGTGTAAGGACGAAATTTGATTGTGAGGTAATTGTTATTTGGTAGAGGCACATTTCTTTGATGGGTGATTTTTGAAATATTGTCTGGTGAAGCATCGAATCAACATAGTGAAGCACTCAAGAGAAGCGAATAAAGAGTTAAACACTAAACATAACAGTGTGATGGCTGTTTTATAAGAGAACCTCTTGTAGGTCTTTGTAGTATTAGATAAGATTTCGATTAGCTGATGGAATGTGGATTTGAGGGTGATTCGCCTCCATGCTTGAGGGCATAACAGTATTTCCTGAAGCTCGTAAGAAAGTTTTCTCTTAGTTGTTCGGTACTTGTCTAGCACAAAATGTATCTTATGCTTTTAGCATAGCATGTATCAATGCACACTTTCTCCTCAAGTCAACTGCCATGCAAGCTTAAAACCTTTTCATGTGTCTTTCCGTCTCTTTTCATTTTGTTATCTATCTACACATAACATATGACAGGACTAAATTTTATAGCTTGTATGTTTGCACAGTAAGATGGTGAGTGTAGGCAGCATTTATCTAACTCCACTTCTCTTAGCTGACATGTTGTGACATAAATGGACTCATATGTACTGTGTACAAGAGGTGGATGTGGTTGGTAATCGATTGTCATGGGATTATAATGCACAGTGCACAGATGCAAGGACTAATAGGAGTATAAATTTGCATGAAACTTTGGTGTGTATACATGGCTGACTCCCTCTCTTTTCTCTGCAAAAAAATCTCGTAATAGATTCAACATATAACCTTTCTTCTCTACTGTGCGTAACGTAACTACTTTTACTGTGACTACTGAATAGCCTGTATCTCGAGTCTCGACTGATGGCCTATGATGCTGGCATTTATGATGATCTCATGATATTGCTGTATGGATAGCTTGTTTGTACTTTGAAGGAAGAGCTACGCTCAAGCTAATGCTGATAACATGCAGGGGCTTAACTGGAGAGAGAACTGTGAAGCGATTGCGACTGTCGAGGGCTCTAACTATTCCTGAAACTACAAGTGTGTATGATGCTTGTCGACGAATGGCTGGTCGTAGGATAGACGCTGTATTACTAACAGATTCGAATGCTTTACTCTGTGGGATCCTTACGGATAAGGTGCAGTGTTACTCTTCCTTGAGCATTAGATTGTTGAAATTTGCTCAATGTAATGGTTTCATGTTGAATCCACTTGGTTTTCTTCTTTCTAACGCAGTTATCTGTATGCTACTTGTAGGATATTGCTACAAGAGTAATAGCTAGAGAGTTGAATCTTGAGGAGACTCCTGTTTCAAAAGTGATGACCAGAAATCCTGTATTTGTTCTTTCGGACACTTTAGCTGTGGAAGCATTGCAGAAAATGATTCAAGGTACAGATGACATCAAAGTTACTTCAAGTCAAACTTCTCTGACTATGATGTTGTTTTAGAGAATCATCTGATCCTAATCGCACATTGCAGGAAAGTTTAGGCATCTACCAGTTGTGGAAAATGGGGAGGTTGTAGCTTTGCTTGATATTGCAAAATGCTTATATGATGCTATTGCACGTATGGAGAGGGCTGCTGAAAAAGGCAAAGCCATTGTGGCAGCTGTTGAGGGAGTTGAGAAAAATTGGGGTTCATCAGCTTCTGGTAAGTTTAAAGTAAGATTCGTGAGATATTGTTTATGCGAAACAACATTTTGTTGTTTTATGGTTCCTTTAGTTGTGTTGATCCAAGGTGTGTTTTTCATGATGGTTAAGTCTGAGTTCTTTTGCTGAAGTTGTTGACCTTATGCTGCTTACAGGCCCCAACACATTCATTGACGCACTGAGGGAACGCATATTCAAGCCCTCTTTGTCTACAGTTCTTTCTGAGCATTCAAAGTAGGTAATATCTCTTGTTTTATGGAAGTTTTAGTTGGCTTATTGCCCCTTATAGTTACCGTTATCTAACAGGCTTAGAGGGTTTTTCTCAGGCTCATAACAATATCACCAACTGACACAGTTTTATCAGCAGCAAAAAAGATGCTTGAACATCGACTGAGCTGTGCCATTGTAACTCTAGAAAATAAACCAAGGGGAATCTTAACGTAAGTACCCAGAATAGAAGTAGCCATTGTTAATGATGTTTTTTTGCTGTTGCAATTTTTCAAGTTTTTTTTTGGTTTGTTGCACAATTTCAAATTTCTAATCATATTTTTATTTCTGTTGGTTCGTCAGTTCCAAGGATATATTGATGCGGGTGATTGCGCAAAACCTTCCGCCAGATACAACTCCTGTGGAAAAGGTAGTGACTAGTGGGTGAAACTCTTTACACACTTCATACAACTTTAGTTTATCAATTGCATGGGTGATAAAATCCGTGTAACTTGTAACAGGTTTTTCTGAATGTCAACAAAGCCCACCGTAGCTAGTTGTTGAGATATCTCAATTCTATTGTTGTCACGCTAATTCTTGTATGAGTCGGTCTTTACAATAAACCACTTTACTTTTATTTTATTGTAACCATCTACATAAATTTGATAACCCTTTTTTGAAAAAATCATTATCGTCAATTAGAGTTTCATTTTCATAGGTACTTGTAACGTTTAACCGATGAAAGTTAACTATCTTTATCAACTATTTTTACTACCTTTAGTAATTACTTTTTGGTTTTTCTTGACTCATTTAATTCAATTTGTAAAATATTCTCACACTAATTTATTATGAGACCGTGTTACAAAAGACTTGCTCATTTTTTAATTGTTCATTTGGGAAATATGCAGGTCATGACACCCAATCCAGAATGTGCAACTGTTGACACACCAATAGTTGATGCTTTGCACAACATGCGTGATGGGAAGTTCTTGCATTTGCCAGTAGTGGACAGAGGTAATTCGATGTTAGCATATTTAAATATATTGTATTCTGTAAATTAGCATGTTTTATCACTATTTTTCTCATGATTTTGACTTACTTGGGTGCAGACGGAGGTGTTGTCGCTGTTGTCGATGTGATTCACATCACCCATGCAGCTGTTGCCACTGTGAGTTTGCTTGCCTTTCAAAATGACGTGTAGACTCAATATACCTGAATTCCGTTTTTTTAAGATGTTGATAAGCTAATCTCCTTTCTCCGGAAAGAGAAGAAAAAGGGTAAGGTATGGTCTGCGGTTGAGGTTGATCATTGAGAACCGGGTAAACTTGGATGGCAGGGCATATGCACTTTTTCGTGACTCATTTAATTCTTATATTGTTGTCTTAAATTTTTTGAATTTTCAACCGATGATTGTCAAAGTAAAGTTTGATGTCTCTACATTTCTGATTCAAGTATGTATGGCTGGTTCTTGTGGTTGTAAAATCGTCTCCCTACCTCATTTCGCTTGGAGATGGCTAATGGCATGCGAGTTCACCTGGGTTATATTCTTCAGAGAATTTCAGGCTTACGCTTGAGCTGCTTTATCTTACGAATACAGATCCTCAGCTGCACTTTCCTTTGTGGCTATATAAGTGAAATAAGCAAATAACACAAACGGGACAAAGTTTATTACTGACTCTTAAGAGTGTCTAAAATTATGGGAACTTTCTAGATCTTTGAAGCTTATGATATTCAGCCACCAGTGGTTAATGTGGGTTTGCGCAACTATTTTTAGTTATGAATAATTATCTTCTGTATGTGACGTCGTAGGTTGGCAATACTGGCGGTGTAAATACTGAGGCTACAGCAAATATGATGCATACATTCTGGGATTCTGCCATGCAATTAGGACCTGCAGATGACGATGATGATACAAGGAGGTAACATCCCTTATCTAATATAATGTATATGTGGAATGTTCTCGGTTGATCTTTGATACTTATTCCGTTTCACTTTTTAATTCCAGCGAAGGATCTCAGAAACTGGCATCTGACAGTGGCGAGACAGGGAGATCCTTCCCTAATTCGTCATTGAACCAAAATACATTTGCCTTCAAAATTCAAGACAAGAGAGGCAGGATGCACCGTTTCATATGTGGTGAGTACGGGTGATTATTATACAATAAGAAGTGTCTATATAACTTCTTTTTCTCTATTATTTGAGATTTTGACTCGGGGATGCTGATTGAATGAGCTCCAATGTTGTATAAGTTCATTGACAGTTTTGGTTATTGTTTCTAATTCAGATACCCGAAGTTTGACCGATCTAATCGCTTGTATACTTCAGAGAGTGGGCGATGATATTGATCGCGATAATCTACCACATATTTTGGTAAAATATGGATCTTTTCCTCTGCACTCTTAGCTTTTCAGTACAGTAATACACCGCATACTTGATCTTATGCTTTTAAGATAGGCTTACTAAACTTTGCATGCTGCAGTATGAAGATGAAGATGGTGACAAAGTTGTACTGGCTACTGATGTTGATCTAATAGCAGCAGTAGATCATGCTAGGTCGGCTGGATGGAAGGTAACGCATTATGCTTTTACCGATCTAAGAAAAGTAATATAAAGTACTCAACTCAGCACGCCAATTTTCTATTTGCCTTTTGCTCACGAGTAGACTTTCATGATCCGGATTATTAGGACTTGCAGCATCTGCGGTAGTGGTCAACAATAAGCAAATTTATTGAGGAACATCATTTAGTAATAAACTCATTTTAATTAGCTTTAGGAAATCACGAAACTAGAGCATGAACTTATGGGTGTGCACGTTGACTGGATCTGAATTGACATTACTCTATATGAATCAGTAACGAATCCGATGATACACTCTAACTATAAACGAATCCAAAATGACGACCAGATCCAAAGTGCGTAATATATGTGAACACAAAATTTGTTCTCTTTTTGAAGGATTTTCAACTCATACTATTGTTTCAGGACTTTACTGTCTAATTTTTGATATATTTTTTTCACGATAATCCAATTGAGATTATCCCTAGAAACAATATATAAATCAAGTCCTTGTCGCTAGATCCAATTGCAGTATCGTTCCCTTGGTATCCGTTCCTTTGGCAGGAACTCGGCCTCATACATGGTTTTTTACAGGGCTTAAGACTGCATTTAGATAACTCAGGATCACGTGGTCGTAGACGAGCTTCAGGGTCTCAGAGTCTGGACTACGCTTCTACTGACGCATGGTCAGCTGCGTATAGCGGCATTGCAGCTGGTGCCGCACTAGTTGCCGGTTTGGGTGTGCTGGCTTATTTGAAGAGAAATGGTTGATGTCGTAAATGATTGTACGGCTTCTACGGTGAAGTGACAATTGGTTGATTTTCCTCTATTTTTTGTTCAGGACTGAAAAGCGATTTGGGCTAACTATGTCTTTGTATAGATCCACAAAATAGCACCGTATCACGAAAAACATGATACAAATTTATTTGTAACCGTTAATTTATACTTCCTCTGATTCTTAAGGAGTTGACTCGTTCCTTTAGCATAAATGTTGAGAAGAGCATGCCTAATAAGGATACTTTTAACTTACACTAACAATGTCTTATTGTCCTCATTTGATTTTGGCGGTCTAACAATATCAATGTTGACGATATTATGTTACAAAGTGCAAAAAAGACAACTTTCTTAGTAGGAAAAGTGGCAAATAAACCTCATATTTCTGTCAATACGTGCAATTAGGTTTTGTTAAAGTGCAGTTTGGCCCAATTGATCGTTTTCAATTGATTATTCACCTCAATAAGGTCAATGACATCGAGGAAAACACAAATTGTCATAGGATAAGTATCTTGTGGCATCGTTTCACAATAAATTATTGTGAGTAGTATAATACTTCACAATTTAAAGGGAACGAACAATCACAAAAATCAATTACGAAAATTAGGAAAAATGGTTACTAGATAAAAGAGGTGTTTATCATCAATAAAATGAGTACAAACATTATAAAAATGGTTATGAAAGTTAGAAGTCACAATTGACGCTAGACGAGGAACAAAAATCATATAAATGGTTAATATGAATTGTCTTAAAAAAAATTATTATAAGACAGTATCACACAAGAATTATTCTCATATGAGACGATCTGATAATAACTTATTGTAAGACCACTTCATTAATACCCATTTATACAATTTGCGCTCTTATAGTGGTAAATGTCGCCCTAATGAGCAGGGGTGTAGTTAGGAGAGGTTGACAGGGACGACCGAAAAATTTCGAAATTTTTTTACATTTTCCTTATTTCGTTAGTCTATTACCCCTTGAAAATTTCCGCCCCCTAACTTACAATCCTGACTCCGACACTGACGGTGACTTAGTGAGGAAGGGAAGAAACGAGTTACTAGTCCAAAGACATAGCAAGAATGAAGTGAGGACATAAAGAAAGGATTAGGCAAAGATGAGAGTGAATGTAATCTCTCAGTTTCAACCTCCTCCATTCAAAACTCCAACATCCCTCACCACCATTGCTGCTTCTCCCATGCTTTTTGCTCCAACTCATTCTTTTCTAACAAATCTTTTATCACTTTCTCTTTCAATTTCCATCACTCTTTCTTCCCCATTACCCTCTTTAGCTCTTCCCTCGTTTTCACAGCCGAAAGCGCCTTCCTCGTCCTCCTCTACCACCCCATTCTCCCAGGCTAAGAACTTGCCTGTCGGGTTGGAAAACGGGTATTTGCTAAACTGGCTACGCTTCTTTTTTATCGTGAAATTTAGATGTTGGCTGAATTGGTCAGCAAAATTTTATCATGGATCGTCCTAAAACAGTCGCTATGTGCTACTACATTCGACCCCTTACCCTGTCATTCATTGTTACACTTTTGTTATGCCGAAAAATTATTCTCGGCTAATTAGGGATAAGACTGCATATAA